>PVKC010004857.1:0-34643 GCA_004027635.1 Crocidura indochinensis | reverse complement strand
CTCTAAGATACATATGGATGGACATGAAACATCTAAGTTAAAAGGTTGATTCCACACACACACTAAAAGATGATTCATCTTTATTTGGGAGACTATAGGAAAATACATATGTATATTATTACACAGTATTTCATTTTTCCAAGACTTAAAGTACCTGCAGGTCCAGAAGAAAGGTCTTTGATGAGTTACTGATATTCATGAAAGAAATTCTTTTTTTTTTTTTTTTTTTTTGGTTTTTGGGTCACACCCGGCAGTGCTCAGGGGTTACTCCTGGCTCCATGCTCAGAAATTGCTCCTGACAGGCACGGGGGACCATATGGGGCACAGGGATTCGAACCGGTGACCTTTTTGCATGAAAGGAAAACACCTTACTTCCATGCTATCTCCCGGGCCCCGAAAGAAATTCTTGTGATGGGGAAATGCATCAATGTATGGTAGGAAAGATCTATTTTGTGGGGGGGGGGCACACCCAGTGGTGCTCAGGGGTTACACTTGGCTCTGTACTAGGAAATTACTCTTGGTAGTGATTGGGTGGATCAGATGGGATGCCATATGATAGAAACAGGGTCTATTGCATCCAAGGCAAACACTCCACTCACTCTGCTATCACTTCAGTCTCAAAATTTTTAAATTTGGTCAGGGTATTGTCTATTGTACAAACTTAATTGTTACACATGAAATGTTTAAATAATTTTTGAAAAGCGATGCATTTGTGTTAAGAAAATGAGGGGAAAAAAGAAAATGAGGAAATCTATGGGTGGTGATTGGGAAGACGTGTAAAGAATGATTTGATACTTCTGTTAATGAGTAAATTATCAGGTGTCTCAAAACTTCCTATCTAAACTTATAACTTTAACTAAGATCTCTGGCCATGTATCATTGCTTGCAAATAATTTTGTCTCGTCAGCCCAAGACAAAGAAAATATTAGTATAATCCATATGGGACACAAAAAAAACCCCAATGCTCTGATCTCTTTAACAGTTTGTTGAAAGTACTTAGAGAACCAGCCTACAAGATTATCTCAGCTGGCATGTGTCATATGTCAGTTCTGTATCAGAAAACATACATGTAGAAGATACCAGAGATATAATTTGTTCTGGTGGTCTGTGCTGTCAAACATTAGGTGCTTTGTTAAAAAGCTCCCAGGGTATCAGTTTTCACATCTTGCTTCTTTTTAGTGTTATTTATGCTAGGTCATATGTGTATAGCCAAAACTATTACTTGAAATTTTTGTATCACTTTTCATGAGTGATGTACATGGAAAGATATAACAAATGCTGATGAGAATGTGCATAAAGGGGACAAAGTACATTTTTATTGGTGCAGAAAATGTATCTGCTATGGAAAAAAAATAAGTCTAGACATGAACCAGTAATGTCCCACTTGGGAATCTACCTGAAGGAAACAAAAGCACTATGTCAAAGAGCTGTGTGCATCCACAAGTTCATACCTTGCAGCACACATTATTAACAACAGCCAAGACCTGGAAACAATGTGTTCATTTGTGGATGAATGAATAAAGTGTTTGCAATGTATAATGGATATTATTCATCCATAATAAAATTTAGGAAATTGTATTATTTATGACAACATGAATGGGTTTTTAGGGTATTCAGTCAAGTGAAACAAACCATGTAAACAATGATAAATATGTTCTTGTAGTGCCTTTATGTGTAATATAAAACAATCAAAATTAAGGGAGGGGGAGGGGGAGAGAGAGTGTGTGTGTAGGACAAGAGACAAGAGATGTGTCTTGTGTTTATTAGGACCATGGAGTAGAAAGTGGGAGAATTAGCTGCAAGTGGTAAAAAGGCACAACCATCCAGGTATGAGACAAACAAGTACCATACACATGTTATTGCAAAAAGCACTTTCAGGTCACTGTGTGACCCTGAAATCCCTCAGGCACCACCTGGGTGGTCTGGTGGATCCCCAGGATTGAAGGGTCTAAACAGAATTTTATCTTGGGGTCCTAGTATTCAACTATCATATCCAGTAGGCCAAGAGTAGTTGGAACTGGTCCCCAGGTATCTTGGAAACCTCGTGGGAGGCCTCTAATAAACCAAAATAAAAATGTTTCCTTCATTTTTCCTGACCAGGGAAGGAACAGTATTATAAATTCTCTTGTCAAATGTTGAATTTTTTTAACCTTAAATTTATGCCCTACAGTATTGTTGCTTTTGGCAGAGTTGAAGACCATGGCATTGATCATGAAATGAGATGTCATGTTTTGGTGAATAATTTATGTTCAGGTAGCCCTTAATTCCAGGTGTATTTTTAAGCTGAATCCATACTTCTCCCATATCAATGGTCACCAGAAAATGATTGGATCATGAACATTTCATTGGTTACCTGTGCCCATTTTCTTTAGCAATTATATGTAAGAATATACAAATATAGCCTTTAACTGACTCTATAAGATGGTTTTACATGTGTCTTATATAATGACTAAATATTTGTGTATATTGCAAAATGATTTCCAAAAGTCACCTTGTCTACATTTGCCACCATAAGTTGTGTTGTTAAACATGATTTTCTGGTGATGAGCTCTTCGAGGTACTATCTTAACAACTTCCAAATGTAAAATGTATATGTGCATACGTGTGTGTGCATGTGACAATTAGAGGATAGTGAATGAGAAAACTAATGATATGAAACATAAACGTTTTGAACCTGACATAATTCTCTGGAGTTTAACTATGATTGAGAAGAAGCAACAATACTCACCAAACTAAGTGCTAGATATTTTTCTCAAGAAATTAGAAAAATGCTTACACCATATTTGGCTAAGTGAAGCTCTACATGGAGTCACAGTAGAAAATTTCTCTACATTATCCACTTACTTTGAACACCTATATTTTCCTTTTCCTTTGACTGGTCAGTTACTTCCCTGATTTAGGACACATTTCTATCTGCAAAAAATGGGCATTTTGGGGCCCGGGAGATAGCATGGAGGTAAGGTGTTTGCCTTTCATGCAAAAGGTCATTGGTTCAAATCCCGGTGCCCTATATGGTCCCCCATGCCTGCCAGGAGCCATTTCTGAGCATGGAGCCAGGAGTAACCCCTGAGCACTGCCGGGTGTGAACGCCCCCCCAAAAATGGGCATTTTTTTAAGTTCATTGGTCATGGGTCTTGTGTATGTAATGACTTGAATCTTACCTAACATGTTTGTTTGCTTTCCTACCTACCCCAGGTTCTGGAAGGAAAAGTGAGAATGGGTCTATGGAATGTGCCTTCTGTGCTTTCTGGTGGGAAAAATAATACCTCCTGGTTGTGAGTTGTTTTGAGAAAGGGGGGAGAGCTAGACCCCAGAACATTGCCTCTGTTGTAATATTGGCATACCTCAAAGATTATTGTTTTATTACAGTATATATGGGTCTAATTGTTTTGTTTGTTGTCATTTAAACAATGACATTTTGAGGGCATTGTCCATGGAGATGGGCAAATGGTAAAGTACAAGCCTAATAAGTACCAGGCCCTGAGTTCCTTCCCTAGTACTGCATGAACCCCCAAACTCTAATAGGGTACTTTTGGTTAGAGTCCTGTTGGCTCCCAAAGCACCATAAGGTGAGGCTCCTATTCCCAGGAAAGAATCAAAATCCTTAAGGGAATATAAGACTGAGAAAACTGTGAGGAAAAAAACAAACAAACCAAAATCTCTCTTCCCTCTGATTCCTTTTCCTACTTTGTCATGCCCTCAGATTTTGAGCTTTCCATTTTAATTTTACTAGTTTGAAGCCAAAATGTTAGCATATTTTTTTAAATAAGACTTTTCCCAAAGCAGTATCCCAGGTAGGCTGTGCTATATAAATCATGTGTGTAAAAGCAGAGCCATGAAAGTATATGTATAGGTTAGCAGGCTCATATGTCTTTGGCTGTAACACTGTGGCTCATTTCCTTAATTATGAAACAGATGGTTCCCACTGTGGTTGACCAGTTGCCCAACTGTACTCTGTGGAGTGATACAGTTTTGGACATCTGATGGAGAGATGTAAAGAATCATAGTCAGCAGATCCTTGAGTGCCATAATTATAACATTAATACCTATCTCTAACTCAGGCCAGCTGTTTTCCAGGATCCAAATTTTAGTCAAGGTACATCCTCCAATTCCCCCATAAATTAATTTAATTTTTCAATATCTCCGGTTGGCCTTTATTTTGCTTCGACTCCACACAAAATAGTGACATATTGAACCAATTATTCTATGCTATAAATACACTTTAACCTTGACTGTCAGGATAATTAAGACAAAACTAGATTATTATTAGTGCAAGCCACGGCTATCTCAGCAACAGCCATATTAACAGGGAACAAGAATGGACTATCTTATCTTTGTTCAAAGAATAAAACAGAAATTAGCTTCTAGGGAATAATAAGTATGATTATATTTTAAAGTTCACTGAATAGATACTGAATTATTTGCATGATATGCAAAAATATTTTCAATACTTTAAAATACCTTGAAACATACCTTTAATATTTCTAACACTATATTCCTACAGTCCAGAGCGCCCTATAAAATTTCATTTAAGTAGGAATTGATTCATATATTGGACTTGGGCATACATAATGATTGATGTTCAGGGATGCATCCCTGGTAGTGTGCAGAGACTATACATGGTGCTGGGATCTAACGAGATTCTGCCATATGCATGGGAATAATTTTTCTTTTTTCTTTTTTTCTTTTTTTGGTTTTTGGGCCACACCCTGTGACACTCAGGGGTTACTCCTGGCTATGCGCTCAGAAGTCGCTCCTGGCTTGGGGGACCATATGGGAAACCGGGGATCGAACCGCGGTCTGTCCTAGGCTAGTGCAGGCAAGGCAGGCACCTTACCTCCAGCGCCACTGTCTGGCCCCAGGGAATAATTTTTCTCTCAAGCATTCTTCACATTTCATGGATATTTCACAACCATAGATGCTTTTTGCAGATCTTTTCTAGAATTAAGTTCATTTGTCTTCACCTTCACTTGACGATTCCTGATTTGGACATCCTGATTTTATTGCAGGTAAAATCACTAATGCCAATACTATTTCCATTCACCCTCAACAAAATTGCATTATTATCCAAACACTGCTTTGGGATTTTGTTTGTTCGGGGTCACATCCATTGATGTCCAGGGGGTGTTCAGGGATTACTCCTGGCTGACTGAGGAGACTATATTAGTTGCCTAGGATTGAACCTGGGTTCGCTTCTTGCAAGACAAATGCCCTGAAGTATGATACTGCAGGAATATCCTATGCTGGAGATTATTCTCCACTCCCATTTATTTAAATGTAAAATTTTAAATGGCATGCCCTTAAATGGCATCCCCCCCCCCTCTTTAATGCTATAGGGGTGTGGACAAATTTCTGTGATTTTCCTTCATTCATTCCTCAAAACCAAGGGAAAGGTTTGGCTTCTTGGGCAAAGTTAATGGTCCAGCAGGTGTGGCGTCAGAATGAATTCCACCTGGAATTGGTCTGCCTGTTGTAGTGGATCAGGGAACCTGTGAACATTACAGAACATTACAGAGTCATGCAGACAGTAGATGTGGCTGTCACTTTTAGTGAGTGAGAAGTCCAGTTCTGTCCTTTCCCTAGTCAACACAAACTCCCCAACCCTCCAACAAGTGTCCCAGGACACTCAACCTTGAGGGTCAGCCACAGGAGCTGGAAAGACACCCCTGGTTCTGCAGCACTGGCCCAATTCTCTGCAGGGAATGAAGAAAGCGCGGTGAGCAGCGCCGCCTCTGGGGGAGGGGACGCGATCCAATCAGCTAGAGCTTTCCTAGGGAGTTGCCTGCAAGAAAGCAAGCGGGATTGGGGATCACTCCAGTTCCCCACTTTTTAATACAGTTTGAACCTATCTTTTCTATACGCTTCCTCCCGTAAAGCTACAGATCTCCACCAGTCTTGCACGAAGAAAAAAAAAAAGTGGGGGATACCAGCAAATCTCTCCCTTGTGTCCTCCCTTCTCTCCCACCCTCTTTTCCTCTCCAGCTCTTTCCCTCCCTCTCGACTCCCGGGGAATCAATCTCTCCGGTCGAACTGAATAACTTCTCCCTGGGTCCCTTTACCAGCCTCAGCACCCTTGGTCATGACCTGCACATGCCATGGGCGCACTGGAGGCAGAGCTTACAGCCCCGGGTAGTAGCTATTCGCTGGCTGGAGCCATGTAGGAGAAAATTCTCCTAGCCGAAGCTAAGAGAGCCTGAAAGAGCCGAGAGTGCGGGAAGGGAGTCAGAGACAGAAGTGGGGAACCCCGGGAGCCGGGCCCGGCGCGCCGCAGCCGTGTCCCGGCGCGCGCTCCACTGCAACCTTTCCATTTGCGCCTGGCTACCAGCTTTCTGGGGGCGCGCGTAAAGTCCGGCACAGGGAAGAAGAGACCCCCAAAGGGTTGAGGTGAAGCAGAGAGACTTTGCTCAAGCTCCTGCGGAGTCTGCACCGGGGTGCGAGAGAGTCCTGCCTTGGTTCTCTGCGGTGACTTCCAACTGGACTCCAACCAAGCAAGGCGTTTTGGGGAGCATCCCGCGTCTCCCAGGAGTTATTCGAAAGCTGAAAGTTCCCGGGGCGCGGAGGGCGGAGCGGAGAGACTGCCAGCCAGCGCGCATGTAGGGGCTACGGGGCGCTTGGAGAGAGGGGGGGGATCCCGTGAAGCTGGTGCGCCATGGCTCTGCCCGACGAGGACGCGGGGGTCCCGAAGAAGCAGCTCCTCCACCGGGCCGGGTCCAGTAGTAGTGCGGTCCCCACGGTGGCGGGACGCGGGACGCATTTGGGGATCCAGCGCCCCGGGAAACTTTCCAGGGGGTTGTGCGCGGGCTCCCTGTCTCTACTGCTGCTGCTGCTCGCGCTGTTGGTGCGGCTGGTTCGTGGGGAGCTCGGCTGGGACCCGGAGAAGAGTCGGGCTCCGTTGGGGGAGCAAGAGGAGGAGGAGGAAGAGGACGCGGGCCTGGGCGCCCAAGGGGGCGTCTTCCCGGGGCCTCGGGGAGGCGCTCCCGGGGGCGGCGCGCAGCTCAGCCCTTGGCTGCAGCCCTGGGCGCTGCTCTTCAGTGTGCTGTGCGCCTTCTTCTGGATGGGCTGGTGCCTCCTGCGCGCCGGGGTGCGCCTGCCGCTGGCCGTGGCGCTGCTGGCCGCCTGCTGCGGGGGGGAAGCGCTCGTGCAGACGGGGCTGGGCGTCGGGGACGATCGCTGGCTCTCGCTGCCCGCCTCCGGGGTGGTGCTCAGCTGCCTGGCCGCGGCGACATGGCTGGTGCTGAGGCTGAAGTTGGGGGTCCTCATGATCGCCTTGACTAGCGCGGTCAGGACCGTGGCCCTTCTTTCCTTGGAGACAATCAAGGTCGCGTGGAGACCTTACCTGGCGTACTTAGCCGGCGCGCTTGGACTCCTCCTGGCCAGGTACTTGGAGCAAAGCTTGCCGCAGTCCGCGGGGGCGGCCCCGAGGGAGTTTTCGGGGTCCCAGCGGAGAGCCGGGGCTAAGGGAGAGATCCCGGTGCTGAAGAAGAGGAGGAGGTCCAGCTCCGTGGTGTCCGCCGAGATGTCCGGCTGCAGCACCAAGTCCCACCGGAGGACTTCCCTGCCCTGCATACCCCGGGAACAGGTAAGCAAGCGCCCGGGGTTGCCAGCGTTCGCCAAACTGGGGAAATCTAAAACGCAGAAAGGACTGTGCAAAGTTGGGGTGTGACTTAAGATTTAAGGGGTAACAAGACTGGCAAGTTTTCTCCCCTCTGGCTCCACACCCCCACTTTTTATGAGGCGACTAACAGAAGGGACCAAATTTGGTGGCATTTGGAGGGGCATTTCACAGCTGACCCCAATTTAGAGACCAGACCGACCACACCTGGCGCAAGGACTCCCTCCCTGGACTTTGAAACATTCTCATTTCTTTTCCTCCGCAGACATTTTCGAATTTTTTTTTTTCCAGCAGCGGGTGGTTGCTAAACACGTGGATGCCACTAGAAAACCCGCTTGCCATTTCTGGGTGAATTCTTTCTTTTCAAGTGACAGCTAGATAGATCCTGGGAAGCCAGTACGAAGTTGGCTAGAAACGCAAAAAGGAGGGATTGATGTTGCACGTTTTTTGGCTTGACAATAGTTTTTTTACTTGAAGAGCAGAGTTTTTGATCTTATTGGAGGGTGAGAGGGGCGGGTAACCACACAATATTATCAGCTGATGTGTTTTGTATGTGCTAACAATAAATACCGTGTCTTGGAGGTGTCCTTTTTGAACTGTATTATTCCTAGAAATTAAAAATAGGCCACCTTAATTTCCCCCCTAAATGTAAATGGAGTATGAGCATACTTAAGTGTATAGATATTTAGACATTTTCTGTGCACAGGTTATATAGAAAATATCCATTCCGAAGACTATTGCGAGCATGAGAAATCAGATTGGGGAAGAGACATGAAAAATAAGGCTGAAATTGTTCTAGGGAAAAGTTTAGTGAGTTTGAGGGATGAATCTCATAATCTTTAACCATTTTCAGACTTATGAAATATAGATACTTTAAGGGTCATAAAAGTGAACATCCTTTTTTTTTCTGTGTGGAATCTGAAAAGGCTATGAAGGGGGTTCTGTCTGCTCAATAGATTTGACACTTGCAGGGTTAGTGGAGGCGCAGGGTTGGTTAGGGGCAGTAAGTGGAAATTTACACTTTTACATATAAATGTGTGAGATTTGAGTACAGTTAGGACAGCCTTTGGGGATGAGAAGATATAAGAAACAGGAAGCCTTTTCTTCTTAGGCTCTTCCATGACTAGTCTTTTATTTATTGCTAAGACTTTGCAGTCACCATATGGTGGGGGTGGCTGGTTTGTTTTCAACCTGGGGTTGATTACTTTAAATGTGGTTGTTTGACATTATTTAGCTGAATGGATGGCAGCCTCATTGTCACTGTGTTTATTTTAAAACAAATGTGTTTATTTAGCTTTTCACTCAGATAAAACAAATATTTCTTGTGTAAGCTTTTTACTCAGAGTAAAGTTAAAAACAGACTAATACTTACCTTACTGTGGTGACTTCCAAACTACTACTCAAACTGTCTTTAAGTTCTCTCAGTTTGAGGAGAATGCGTTTTAATTTTTTTACAATTATAGGTAAGTTTTTTTTATATAAATGAAAAGCACTTTTAATTTAAATGCCTACAACACATGTTACTTTATATGGAAATATGATCATTGAAATTGAATAATCATTTATAAGGAAAAGTTGTGATTTAATATAAATAACAACTCCAAAGTAATGTCTTTAGCTTCTGAAATTAAAATTTTGAAATTCCATATTCACATAGGTTGAGGAGTTTACAGTGGATTTAAAATAAGGTGTGTAGGTTAATTAAGCTGCAGTGTTAATGAACTTACAGATTTTTATTGGAATTCTTTTATTTGAATTGATAATAGAGAATTGAAATCATCTGCAAACTTTAAAAGTTCAAGAGCATTGCAGTTTTAAGTATATTGCTGATTAATGCTATTGAAAATGTGTGTGTTGGTGATCTCTTTGGCCATTTGCTTTTTTTTAAGACTTCTGAAATAAGAGAATTTCTTACAGTAGGTGGAAAAACAAGATTGCCTTTTTGCAGAAATTTAGATTTAAAATTTTAATGAGGATATGGGTGAGTGTGTATGTGTTCCTGAAGACTAGTTTAATTTATGGCTTATTAAAATTGTTATAGAGCACAAATTGTATGCTTGAGTTTGTATGTGGGAACTAATATAAAAGAGTATGTCCTAAGATAGGGCAATATCTCATATGTTAGCCTAGCTATGTGAAAAGTTCAGGAGCTGTATAGTAAATGGCTTATCAGTTTTATCATAAGGAAGCAAATTTATGATTAAGGGTGCAAAGTGTACCACTGTCATCTGCATGCTTTATGAAGTCAAGCACCAAAATTGTTATAAGTATATAGATTATGCGCCTGAAGCTACTCTGATTAGTTCTTTTTTTTAAAAGAATGACTTCTCTTAACTCAAGACACTATTGGGGCAACAAGGATTTAGAATAGAGATATAGGGACATAAAGTATAGATAATCTGACAAGTACCTTTAGATAGTTTAATTAGACTTTTCACATTGTGAGGTGTAAGGGTGAGCAATTTCAGTTTCCATCTTCATTTAGAGGTCATAGTGCTCATGATCTGTGTCACTCTCCTATGCACCTTAGTTGTGAAAGTTTCCAGAGAACAGATACATTTCCCTTAAGACCAACTCCTGAACCAAATTTCTCCTAAACCCACTAACAGATGTAATCCCTTTCTCCCATCCTCTCAACCTCCCTTGGTTTCTTCCAGAAGCCTGAGGCTTGCAGACTGGATATCATAGACCTGTGAAACAGTTGTGCGGTGTTGATAGAGGAGTTGAAGCAGACAAAACTAGTTTTAGACTTCACCAGTACAGAGAAAGACGTTCCTCTCACTCAAAAACAGTTTTCTGCTTTGTTTTTTCTTCTCCCCTCTCAGCCCAGTATCTACCAGGCCAATCCTATTGTGTGGATGATGATTGCAATTGCTATTCAGTTGTGTTAGCTTTGTAAATGAGCATTCCTACCTGGGAGTTGGACAGTTTCTTTCAATCTTCAATCTGCTTTCTGACACTGGACTATATCGAGAAACTGTGAAATTTTGGAATTATTAAGGAATTATCATGAATATTAATTACTGCTTTTCATGATAGTTTTCAATGATGCATTTTCTCTTTACCTATAGGGATTGTATTTGGATGAATAAGTTACCTGTCACCTTGATCCTTTCTGAAATCACTGTCTGGTCATTCCCCTTTTGCTGTCCAAACCATTGTCCATATTAATTTTTGAAGGATTTCAAACAAGTGGTGTTTTAGCTTGGTCACATGTCAAGAAGAACTTGATATTTTGGCCTATAGTTTTTACATAAACAAAAGCTATATGCCTCTCTCCATAAATCTATTTGTGCCCATTTAATGGCAAAGTTCTTTTTGATGGATTCAGCAACAGGGATGTTTGACTCTATTTTTTATGTTGTATAATTAAAAATCAAGAATTTCTAAACTTCCCTAAGTGCTTAAATATCTTTAGAAAAAAAACAGACTTTATGGTGGGAGTGTAATGGGGTCTGGCGGTTAGTTATCAAAGGTGGAATCAAGGTTTTCATCACTGATATAAAATGATACTTAAAAAATACCAAGAAGGCAACAACAATAAAGCAAAAATAAGAAAAAGAGTTATGGTTTTATGTGGAAGCTTTTTGGGTAAGCTCCTTTATGTCTTCAGTTAAAAAGTCTCTGCTTTTTGCATATCTCATATAACTATAAAATCCCGCAGTATTTCTTCTGAAAATATAGAAGATATTGTCCTTCAAGACCTTAAAAGCATTTCAGTATAGCTTAACATATTTCTCAAATAAATTTCAGGAACAGTCATGCGTTTTTAATGAAATTCTAGCTTCTGTCACATTTCAGCAGTATGGCATACACAGAGCAATATTGATTATTTATGACTTGGTGACAGAATTAAAATTAATTAATGTCAGCTTCTGAAAACACTAAAAAAAAGGAAAAACAAGACATTCTGATCCCCTGGGAAAGGTGAAGGAGAAGAATTTTGTATGTGGAGGGACAAAAATTGCGATTTTACTTGGTGAATACAGATATTTAAAGCATACTGAAAAACTGTTTTAACTGACAGAAATAGTCAGTGAATCTATATAAATTTACAGAGGTTGGAAGTAGTCAAACAGTCATTTTACTCTTTCTGTCTTGAGTCTAAAGTGTAAAAAGTTAAAACTGTAGTACTGAAAGAAATGCTGTGTATGCCGGGCTGTCATGTTAATTAAATAAACAACCAGAACAGTGGGTCTGTGTATGAAATACATTTTGAAAAGCCTGAGGGAGGGGTGCAGGCTGGCCAGGGGGAGAGACAGCAACATGAAAAACATTCATTCTATCTGGAGTGACATTTGTGTGAATTTGTTGCGCTCTCTGGGGAAACAGCTCCCAAAATGATCTTTCTGGGATTCTAGTTGAATAAAGGTGTTACCAAACTTTATTTCACTTTACATTAAATAAGTTTTCATTGAGTGTGTTCATGAACCTCCAAAGCAGAAATACATCTTTATATGTTATTTGTGAAGGTTTTCTATTGCTAAGAGGTTTTAATTGTGTGTTAGGAATATCCCAGATTTCATTGGAAACTTTTGCTAGTCTCTAGAAGTGGCACATTTACATGGTTTGAATGTTAAGGTATGTTTTTCAGAAAGCATTGTTTTGAGCTGGAATCTGATAGATGGAAAATTCTGCATAGCTCTTGGGTTCTGACGTTTTCTAAGTGATTATGGCTCCTTCTTGTGGGGCATGTTTCTTGAGCTTTGTAAAATATACCTGTGTGGTGTGAATTGTTTGCCCCCTTGACCAGATGTTTCCTAGTCCAAAGAGTTTTGCTTCTTGCTTTTCTCTGTTCTGCAAAGTCCTCAGTGGATAAGATGAAAAGCTACTTTCCTACAAGTATGTTTTCAGTGAAAATCAGATAGTTTATAATGGACTTCTGAACTTCTAGAAATCTTCAGGTGATACCCAGAGATGTGTGTGGTTCATATTCAAATGAAATTATTGCTATATTGTCATTATTACTTTTCTTGGATCAGACTTAGACCTATGCAGGAGCTGCTCCCTGTAAGCAGATCTCACTCTCAAAGGTGCTAGGGGATCCTAGATCGGTTATCAGATTGGGGACTGTTGTACACAAAGTGTATCTTACTGTCTTTTGTGCCATTTCCCTGGTCTCACATGGACATTTTCTTTCTCTAAAAATGTAAGTCTTTTTAGTCATTCCCAATATATGCTTTCCATTAGGTAATATATTCCTCCCCCATCCCCTTAATACTATGATTGGGGGTTGTTTCAGCCTGAGAATGTGTGCATGGTAGCCCTGTGGTCAGCATAATACAGTCTTGATCTTTCGGAAAAAAGGTCTGACATATATGGATAATAGTAGTTCAGATTATCAGTTACTTGATAACTGATCTTTTGAAATTTTTATAACAAATAGCTGCTAATAATTCATTTGCAGTTCAGGTTATTTTCTTTATTATGCTGTGTGATTTGATTATTCCAAGAAAATTGTCAACTAGTTTCTCTTGTGAGTTTACTGAGATTTAAAACTGTATACTGTCTGAGAAATATGAATGCCGTAATTCACCTGCCCCATAAAAGATATATGAAACAATCAATGTTTTTGCAATGACACACTAGTGTCTACAGGATTTGGGGTTTAGGGGATAGAAACAAATCAGAACTATCCAATTTCTGGCCTACAGGCTGAATACAATAGATAAAGAGAAAAGGCAGAGGTCTTCAAGCTGATGAGTGACTGCAGCATGGGGTTTCAGGGTGGGGAGCACAAGTCCAGTCCCCAGTGTCATGTTCAGAGAGTTCAGAAGGTAGATGGATAATAACTATGGCTAATTCCTGGCCTAGGGGGTGAGTTGTAGTTCAGAGAAAGATTTGTTGAATAGCAGTTGTCAGAAATGCTCACTGGCTATATGTGGTCACGATCAGTGAAGTCTGCTGGTTGGAATGGTAAACTATGGTTAATGGTGTTCATAAAGTTCTGTTAGTCCTTTAAATGTCAAGACACAACAGACTATATATTAGGCCTGTGCTAAAAATTCCTATGAACTATGTTTAGATCATGCGAAGACTCTTTTCCAGCCTACAGTAGAGACAACAGCATAAGGAGAAACAAAGGTCAAGTTTCTTGTCAAAAAGCTACCAGATCTGCTCAGTACTAGGTACTAAGTATATCAATATCCAGGATTTTCCACTTCCTTTATAAAATAACAAGTAAAACTTCCTCTGTTTTTTTAAGGCGGAGAGTGGAGTTTATAGAATTATTGATTTTAAGAAGGTCCCCTCATACACCATGGTGTAACAAAGTTTAAATGGCTTAAATAGTTTAGATTTTGAACAGCTCTATGTTTTAAAGACAAATTACTTCTTTGACGTGGAAATTAGTTTGCATGATTTCTTGAAAAAAAAAAAAGTAAAACAGTAAAATTGAGTATACTCTATATCAAAATGGTAGGTGTTTGTCTCTCTTGAAGTTTTTACTAGTGTGCATAGCCTAATGACAACAAGTTCCTAAAAGGCTTAAATTTGAGGCAGCTGTAGTTTGAAAAGTACAGTTAGTTTGATTTTAAAGAAAAAGAAAACCAGGGGAGTCATCAGCTTAAGTATATATTAGGCATCAGTCTCAACAGTGTCCACTTTCTCCAGGACTAGGACTTTCCTTTGCAGCTGTAGCAAACCAACCAGGGATGAGTCAAACTGAACATTAGAAGTCTAGGTATTATTGGTGATATTAGAAGCTTGAGTAAAACTCATCAGTCACATCACAAAACTCTTTGAAGTTTTGATCATAAATTTCCTGCTAATCACAAGTATCACATGTAATCACATGTATTCGTCAGGTCTTTGTCCAATATGTGAAAAGCAATCACATTGAAAAGTCCAATTTGAAACTTGGTGAAGCCTTCATTTACTCTAAGAAGAGTCTGTGGTGTGGTCCTCACCTTATGTTTTCACATTCTTTTTTTAATTACTTAGAAAATTGAAATGGATTAATTTCATTTAAAAATGTTCAAGATTTCAAATTTCAAGGCAAATCAATTAAAAAAAATGTCCAGGATTTTAGATTTCAAGGCAAAAAAGTCATCTGCATATCAGTCAAGTGTTTCTTTGTTCGTTGAAACAGCTGGTTGTTTTTGCTCACCTAAATTATTTTGCACGGTTTCTTAGGAATCCATTAAAATGTAAGTAAATAGGATGGAATATTAGTGGAGGTCATGGAAAACATTGCCATTTAGAAGGTAGAAAGCTATTTGGGAATAGTCACAAGGTAAATAACCAGCCTATTTGATTAGCAGTGTCGTTTATTATTGAAGAATTTTAGTATTAAAGTTTTAAAGTATAGCCAGTTCTGCTAAGCTAGTAAAACATTAGTCAAGTGTATATTCTTGCATCCTAAGAATACTTTAGAAAACTGGTGTGTGTGTCTGTGTGTCTGTGTCTGTATGGTGGTAGTAGTGTCATATATGTTTATGTATGCATACCTGTGTATGGAATTTTTTTCTTTTGCCAGGAAATTGCTTTGGTTGCATCAATTTAGTGGAGAAACAGTGTCACCCAGTGGCTTGGATGAAAACAGTCCTGTAGATAGTATACTATAGATGAAAACTGTCCAGTCACAACTTTTGTTTTCTACCAATTACAGAAAATAATAAAGAGGTGAAAATTCATGATAGTGACAATGTTGATTTATCCCACTCTTTCATGTTGGCATCAAATAAATATTAAAAATCAAGATGGTTAGTCTTCACTTCTTTATTCCTATCTGGAGCATGTTTGACATTTATAGCATGACTGAATACTCTGTGGATATATGTTTCTGCTGCTACCATTCTGAACAGCAAAATTACATGTCTTTAAAGAAAGGAATTTGAAAAAGGTAAAATATGAAAAAGGAAAGTTAGGAATGAAATACATAAGTCAATTGTCACCTCTAATTGCAATGGGACATCTTTATATATACTAATCATTTTTGTTGGTAATCCTGAAGGTTTTCTTTATACCACTGACAACACTGGTAATGTGTTTTCTATTTCAGTTCACATTATGGCACATTCTATTTTTTATGGAGACACCATAAATTAAAGTTACTTATTATTGTGTTTTAGTCATATAATATTCCAATTTCAGTCCCTTTACCAATGTCCATTTCTCTCCACCACTGTCCCCAGTTGCCCTCCCTCCCAATCTGGTTCTATGGCAATCAACATTTTTAAGGCACTGTGGTTTACCTTACCATTGATGTGGTCTCATATGTAATAACTCTTTACCACCTTCTAGCACCCCCTCTTCTAGAGTGACCCCTTCCCTTCACCGTTGTGTAGTGTCCCCACACATCTCCTACCTATTAAAGGATGCTTCCTATTGCAATTCAGTTCTCATGTTCCTCATTTCTTTCGCTTTTGTACATTTATTATTCCCATGTTTGTTTAGAGCCTACATATGAGTATGAACCATATTTTCAAATACAACTAACTCTTGTTTAACAGGATCCTTAACAAAGAACCTTTATGTTAACCTTATCGCTAACTTAGAATAGATTTTCTTTTTAGAGTTTAATTCCTACTGGGTGAGGACAAGAGTGAGGTTGTTCATGATCTTTTGATTAGCTATGTTTAAGGTGGTCAGTCATAGTCGGGCTGATAGACAAAAATGAAAGTATGTGTTTAGTTAAGAATTTCTCTGTAATTTAGGAAACTAAGATCATAGACCACTGGTTTTTTTATTTTTTATTTTTTCATTTTTTGGGTCACACCCAGTGGCGCTCAGGGGTTACTCCTGGCTATATGCTCGGAAATCTCTCTGGCTTGGGGGAACCATATGAGACACCGGGAATCGAACCCAGGTCTGTCCTGGGTCATTGTACAAGGCAAATGCCCTATTGCTGTGTTATCGCTCCTTTCCCTACCACTGGCTTTTCTTAAGAAAAAAGGGGATGGAGAGTCCTGGCCACACTCTGTGGTGCTCAGGGGTTAATCTTAGTTCTGTACTCAGGATTTATACTTAGAATTGGTTGAGGTCAGGAGGTTTGTGACCTCTGTTTTTTATGGGTGAAATATTTTAACAATACCTCTCAAAGATAGGTATTGTGTATACATATGTACATATGTATGTGTTTATATGTATATGAATACTTATAATACACATATTTGTATATATAAACAATGTCCATGAACATACAAAATGTAAACGGCTCTATTTTTTATAGAAGCAGGAATGTCAATTTGGCTGATGTTTTTCTAAACTAGATGTTAAAAGCATGTGACGCTAGAGGTTTATGTGATTTCAAATTGTAGGGTGAACTGAGAAAAATACACAAATGAGAAAGAAAGCACTTTAAGTGTTGCCTTCCTTCCTTTTCTTCTGCCGAAGCTCTGAATTAAAATTAACTCTTAGGGATCCTTTCAATGTGACATCGTGAATGAATGAGAAAATGACTTTTCACATATGGCACTTTCCTTTATAGACATAAGCATGTGGAATGAGTTTTTACAAGAACACATTTAAATTTATATAAAATAGTTTCTAGCTCTACATGAAATTTTGCAAATTGATTTATAAAGTTTTCTTCCGTGAACCAAAATCTATTCTCTCCTCATATCACAAAGGGAATACTATTGCAAAATTCCATAGAATCATGAAGCATCTTCGGCTTAAATGAAGTTATGTGTCCTTTGGCTTGCTCTGGGCAAACAGGACTAATTCCCACTTCTTGAAGTAGCTAGCTGCAGAATAAAATGCCACAGTAATCATAACTCTTGCTTAAAAGAATTTGTCTTTGAACATAGCTAGTCATTTGCTCTGGTTCATTTTGAAATTGCTTACATTAATGCTGAGGCTGTCTTAAAAGTTTGGGGAGACAGGGAGACCAGTGACTTTTCTCGTTGTAAACTGTAAATGTTTTTCATGAGATGTACTTTATTTATTTTTAATTTTATTAAAGTACCACAAGATTTAAAACTTTTCATAATTGGATTTTAAACATACTGTGTTCTAGCACTAAACTCAGGACCGATGTCTCCTTTCCTCCACCAGGTTTCCTGGCTTCCCTTCTACCCACTCCTACATCCCAGCCTGCTATCTTGACAGGCACATTTTTAAGTGTGGTTGTTGAAGTTCAGATCTCTTATTTACAGTGTTGTTGCCTCTGTGGTTTGGACAGTTAGCTGTACCACTCCTTTACTTTAAGGGTGCACCCAGATACCCTGCTCCCCATTGCTTCCCATCTATCTCTTCCCCACCCTCAATTTCTTTCCTTCTCCTCTCTGTACTCAGCTTTATTTTTAAAAATGTGCTTGTTAACAAAATGGAATCTTCTCCCTGGAAGCAAGTTAAAAAACTTAGGAAATGTCTTTCTATTCCCCACCACACCTTAGCTCACCTTGTCAAGTACCAGAAGAATTTTATGTAAGGAACTTGTGTTTTTGATGCAATTAGATTTTAATTAAAACTTTCCATCTTCTAAAATTACATTCCAGTAACTGAATATTAGAGCCATGACTGTGGTTAATATTTTCTCTCTGCATGCATAATTAGCCACTTCTTCCATGAGTGAATATCATGGAAGTTTGTAATCAAAGAAATAAGATTGGGCAAAGGGGGGGATTTTATTTTTTGCCAATATGTGTAATCTTGAACCCTAAGACATTTTATTTAAATATGAATAAAAACCAGGAAGTAGTTAATGTTTAACTTTTTCTCAAACACTGATTTACAAAATTCTTTATGGTAAGTTGTTTCAAGCATTCAGTGTTCCAACACCAAAACCATCATCACCATGACCTATTGTCTGCCAATGTCCTCCTCAGTTTCCCATCTACTCATTTAGCAGGCACACACAAGCAGTGCCTTACAATGTCCTGTGAATTTGCCCTTGAGTTGTGCTACCCAAGAAAGAGGATTTGTTTTGTGATGGGAAACATGCCCTGGCTTGGGTATCCCTCAGTTGAGGTGGCTGACTCATCGGTAGAGTCTCAAGCTGAAAGGAGAGAACTGCTACCTTGAAGATGCCCATTCCAGTTTCAAGGTCTGAGAAGTCAGACCATGGCTCTAACAATGTTCATTTATAGAGGGAAATACCACCTTTAGCTTCCTTTTCTAGCCATTAAAACTTCCTAGCAGTTTGGGTAGTGCCTGGCTTATTATAGGTACATGCTCCAGAATGGCTAACAGATTTGGCTATCAGGACAAATAGATTTGGTTGGTGAGTGGGAATTGAGATGGATGTGATTGATGTTCACAGTTTGGGCTACATCCAAATGGTGTTTGAGGCTATTTCTGGCTCTGTGCTCAGGGGGATCATGCAGAGCTGGGGATGGAATCAGGATTGGCTTCTTGTAAGGTAAGCACCATACACCCTGTACTATCTTTCCCACCTTATGAATAACTTTATTTTTCTCATCAGTGACTTGTCAACAGAAATCTTTATATTTTTTGTCTTCTGGGATTGCATTAGTGAATAACTTGATCTAAATCATCATTTTATGAGAAGAAAAGAAGTCTAGTCACCAGTCTGTGAACTCATATTCTTAGTATGATGTTTGTATTTTTCTTACTACACTTTTTTTTTCCCTCTGTGTCAGATAAGGGTCTAAATTTCTCTGTGTTCCTACCGAGAGGAAATGAGTCCTACATATTATTTTTAGCTCTCTTCTGGCTGCAAATAACCAAAGCTACCACTATGCTCATTAGAAAGGAGACTAGGATGGTCTCAGAAATGATGATGCATTTTCTTATAGAAAAATTGATAGTCCAGTTTCTTCTCATGTTCAACTAGTACATTAGTTGAGGAGAAATAAACTGTGACTTTATTGGTGTCCATTCCTTTATAAAGAAAACTGTCTGTGTTCTTTAATTGTGCTTTAGGTATCTATGTGCAGTTCCTGAAACTTAATTTAGTGCCTCACACATGTAAGGCATGAGCCTACCATGAGCCTTAGGCTGAGCCATCTCATTCTGCTGTATGGTTACCCTGTATTCCTGTGAGAGTCAGGCAGACTAGCTGTATTTCCTGTTAAGTAAATTTTTTCTCTGTGGTCTCTTCATTGTGAACATCACACACTGTCATTTGAGGTAGTTGCTTCCAAAGATAACTCAAGAAATTAGCTTATTTTAGATGTCATCCCTCAAGAGTGCTAATAAAGTTGTAGTGCTAGTGTAGAAGTTTGTAGCTAGATTGAAGGTTTAGATGAACTGAAAAAAAATTTTACAAGGTGTTAGTAAAATGATAAGTTTCAGTTTGGTTTTTTTGCACCTAAAATATTTTAGATATTTTTTGAGTTCAGATAATGTGTAATAGAATTGTAATTTTTAATTAAAAATTATTTTTGTGGGATCCAAACCTGGCAGTGCTTGGGCCTACTTCTGGCTCTGTAGTCAGAGGTTACTCCTGGAGGTGCTTAGGGGATCATAAGTTTTACCATTGTTGTCTACATAAATGACAAAGGCCTTAGCCCCTGGACTAGCTTTCCAGTCACTGTAGCTTTAATATTAATATTTAATATTAATAGAAATATTGTCATGTCCTCTCTAGAAGTTCAAAGCATCTTTTCTCAATCAGCTAGGCAGATAGTTATACCTATAGACAAAATAGAACAAAGTTATAACAAAATATTGTTTAAGCTGTTTTTAAGGATAATTTATTTCTTTTTATATATGATGTCATATGATCTTATAGGTAGATTTTTCTAGATAAATGAATACTGGAAGAATTCATAATGTGAGATTTTCTTTGAGTATATTATTTTGAAGAATATGAAAGTTATTTTCACTAAAAATAAACTGAGTTATTAATTCTGTATCAACATCTATTTTTTGAACAAACAAACCATTTCTCAATTAATTTCACATTGTTATAATAACATTCAGGACCAGAATTTTTTAAAATAATGCCTTTATTTAAACATTGTAATTACAAACATGATTGTAATTGGGTTTCAGTCATAAAAAGAATCCCCACTTCACCAGTGCAACATTCCCATCACCAATGCTCCCATTCCCCGCCCAAACACACACCCACCTTTATTCCAGACAGGCTTTCTGCTCCCCTCACTTATTGACATTATTATGATAGTTCTCAATGTAGTTATTTCTTCCTTTGGGGGAAAGGAAGCTAACTTAGTGTCATCTAGAATAGTGTTTATTTTCACTCTTAATAATTTCTTTGTGCAGTAATTGAAATTTTTTTACTAGATAAACAGGGTCTAAATTACAGCAGCCTCCTCATTTTCTACATTTGCCTTTATTATTTATTTTTTGCTTTAATAATAATTGGTTTGATTCTTCCTACTCCTTTCAGAGAAAGAGAACTAGAACATTTAAATGTTTTTAGTAGAACTCTGTCAACAGTTAACTTGCCTGAAATGAAATATGTAAGAATTTTTTTTGTGAATATTGGCTTTAGATAAGACTGAACATTAAGTTATCTCAAAAAATAAAGTGGCCTATAGAAATGGAACTTACCAATGAGTGAAAGAAATTAATATAAGCGATTTGCTTGTGCAAGAAGACTAGATTAAATTCAGAAGAATTTCTTAAAAATAATTCATTTAATATATGTTGGTCTTTGGGGATAATTATGTTGCTGTATTTAAAATCTAGAGCTTCTGTTTAGTTGGAGACATTCGTAGGCACTGGGTGGGGAATCCAGTCCTTCATGGGGTCAGAATCTGTCTCAAACTACAAACCCATAGATTACCTTTCAGAGGTCAGAGTGCTCTTTGTTAAAGTTCCCAACATTCATTGTTGCCTAACATTTAATTCTAATTCTCTGCTTCTTTAGTACATTTATCACGTTGACGTGTAAATGTACTCTTTTGTTGATAGCGCTTCGACTTTTACCTCTTGATGTGACCAGATTGATTATAAATGTCAGCCAAGAAATGAATCTTCTTAAGATGCAGGACTACATGTGACCTTCTAGATATTTCATGATGTCTAGGTTGTTATCCATTTTCCTGATGCTAATCAATTTTGTATAATTATTATGCCATGTTAATCTAACTATTGCTGTTGAATTCCAACAGTGAGTGCTCTGATAATAAATTAATGACTTCCTTCAGGAGTTTTTAGTCTGTGAGGGATTCACTAACTTTATCTTCTTCCTACATAACATCTGATGCTTTCTCAAGTGAGATGCATGCAATAATTCTCTAATTTTAATGTGAATAAGGATCATTTAGGAAGACTATTCCTATTGCAGATTTATAGGCCTGACCCTGTCCAGTGGTCCTCAAACTACAGCCCTGGGGCCACATATTATATTTGTTCCCGTTTTGTTTCTTCACATCAAAATAAGATATATACAGTGTGCATAGGAATTTGTTCGTAATTTTTGTTTGTACTATAGTCTGGCCCTCCACTGCTCTGAGGGACAGTGAACTGAGCCCTTGTTTAAAAAGTTTGAGGACCCCTGCTGTAGGTGCTGTTTAACTGAGATATTCTGAGTGACTTAGTGTGCAGTGGAGTCCTGAAAGTCAACTTTTTAGATGCCACAGTTGAGAAACATGGGACTACAAACCTCAGACCACTAAAGCTAGATTAAAAGTTTTGACTTGCCCTACTAAATAAATCATTACAATATACTTGACTTGGTATTATGGGGGAAAAAGGCTTGATTATTTATACATATGTACATAAATGATAGATTATGCATCAGTGAGTTTCATAAAATTTTGCTTTGATTTCCCCATTGAGGATATATCAGAAATTTTTTTGTCTATATATGAATTTCTTCATCTGTCAAAAAGGGTAACTATCTCTATACTTATCTTTTATGACTGTTTTAAACCTAAATAAAACAAATTACCATAAATATATTAAGAATAGGGTCTATATAATGATAAGGTATTTATGTTCATAATTTTAATAATTCTATTTTTAACAAGGATAATGCAGTCTGGACCTTAAAGATGAATGTTTATCTAGAGGAAGTAGTGAACACATGTTGGACCTCTTTCCTAGTTGGACAATAATATTTTCTATTTCTATGTATTATATCAAGTCACTGAGGTGTGAGGTATGACCTAACTATTAGAAAGTAAAATAAAAATTCAAATTTTTATTTTACAAAATCAGATTTTGTAGTCTTATGAAAGATACAAGTTGTCTTTTTGAACTACATCCAGCCATTTCTGGTGGATGATACTCTAGGCCTGATTCTTGGGGTTTGCTTCTGACAGTATTCATGGACCACACACTAATGGGGCTCACAATGGGCTTTAAGCCCATTGTGCTGTCTATCAGTCAAAGGATGACAATCTTCTAGAGTTCAGTAAAGTGCTTATATGTATATGAAACTACTAATCAAGAATTTAGAGATTCAGACAAGTTAACCGAAGAAGAAAAATCTAGTCTAGGAAGCTGATAATACTTAACAAGAAGGTGATCTGAGTATAAAGGATGAAGAGAGATATTTTAGACAATTGATGGGATTATAAATAAATCTTTGTCCAAATGACTGAGGAAACTCTTGAGAGTCAACTGAATGGTCACATGTCATCTAAGTTATGTTTCTATGGAAATTGAGATCACTTTCCCATTTGATTGGTGTTGGCTAACATTGGGACCCATATTTATTTGGAAAAACTAAGGGTTAATTCTTTTTCAGAATTTTGGTTTTGTTTTTCACAGTAAAATTGCAGTCACACTCTTTACTGGATTGTTACCATGAACCTATTATTCTGAATAACCAGGGAGCCAGGTTAGGGCTGTATTGACCTAGAAGGTTGCAGAAGTAGGGTGTGATTGTAGGTGTCATTACTGATGAATTCCTCAAGATCTTCTCTCTTTTACCAGCTACTCCAGGCCTCAGGTCTTAGCACACTTTTCTTAAAATTGTTTTTCCATTTATTCTGTAGGGGAGGTCGGATAAGGGTGGAGGGGGTTGGATTCAAGCTTACACACATGTGAGGAATGCAGTCTCCCACAGCTACCTCTGTCCTTTGGTCCATAGACTATGTGATCAATTTCACAGTCTCTTCTGAGCTATTGTTTTAGTTTGTTTTTGGAAGAATCGGAGTTCTCTACCATCTTTCTCTATTCTCTCTCTCTCTCTCTCTCTCTCTCTCTCCTTTCTCTCTTTCTTTCTCTCTCTTACAATTATGCTTTATATATTGTCTTCCAGAAATGTACTATGAATTCTGATTTGTAGTGTGATTATCAGGAAAGCCACCCTCCTTGTACATCTCAGGTTCTTCAAGTTATTAATCTGTTAGAATATTGCCATACTTGGTATCGTAATTTTACAATTTTTACAATTTTTATTGAAATACAAATTTTTGTATTCTAAATATTTTTGATGAAAGACCATTTAATTCTTAAAGTATATAAAAATAGACCAAACATATTGCTGTGCACACTTTGTAGAGATGAGGTGAGGAGCAAATTTGAGTTTAAAGGAAAAAAAATATAGTGATGGAAGGGTAAAGAATGTGAGACTTTAGACATTCTATGGAAGATGCTTTCTCTCCATTGTAAGATCCATAAAAAGGTGCAAACTGACATCCATAGGAAAGTCAGCAGGCACCATGTCTGTTAAATGTTGATGAAATTTTTCTCCTGCCTCTGTAGTACAGGTATTTGAATCTAATAATTTAGATTCTAATTGCAAAAATAAAATATTTGATAAAATGTTAAAGGGCAATTTTTATGGATTTGTGAATAATCTATCTCCCCACTTTCCTTATCATTTTGGAACCATTTCTGGCAGTGCTAGTGTTATGCATTATGCATTGCTGGGGTTCAAACTTAAGACTTGCACTGATGTCCTACTACTTAATTCATATCACCTGTCCTTCTCCCCCATTTTTATCTAAAGGATCATTGGTAATATATACCTGAATTTCATATAGAGAAAGCACTTATATTTTGTTTTCCTATTAGCTCAGACCTTTTTGTCAATTTACACTGCACTTCAGTGATAGGTGCTGTATAAATATTTAAGTTGTAATAGCTTGATTGCAATGCGATGCTTTCAAGTTTATTAAACCTACAATGTGATTATTAAATGTTTTATACAATCCTTGGAAGCCACAGATATGTTGTTTTTAAAATATGTGAAACTAGCAGTATTAGTACTTTTTATATTGATGCTATCATTTGATATTAATACTGTTATTACTTTTACCATAAGATACTTTTGAATGAGAGAAGAAAATGGGGAGATAACAGGCTATACCTCCAAAAAATCGAACAGAATGAAACACTGTCAAAATAGTTTGTGCTGTTTGTTGTTGGAGCAGGGGGAGGGCATCTCAGGAAATTTTAATGAACCCTTTTAGTCTTTATATTTCAAATTTTCATCACCATACCCACAATTTGTAATTAGAAAAGCAAGAAAAAATATAAAACTTGTGGTCTCCTGCTGCTCTGAAGCCTTCTCAGCATCTTAGCTGCTTAGCCAATTGACTAGGCTCTCAGTCATGAAAAGAGAAAACCTGGGTGCCTTTAGGAGTGATAATGCAGATTTTCACACTGAGGATACATTCAGAAGTCAAATCATTCTGTTCTCTTTTCTTCACTAAAATGACTTGATTCGCTAACATTTCTTCCCATACTTGAACACCCCTTGCCATGAAAGCCTCCAAAACCATCCCTAAGCGAGCAGATGGGCATGTGAAAATATTTTATATTGTCACTGGAGGGACATTCTTTAGAAGGAATGGAGCCTTTCTTACTGATAGTGGCACCAATAAAGTTACAAGTGAAAGTCAACTTTGTTAGTTTTCCAAGTACAGGCCATTATAAATAAAGTTCATTGCTTAAAAATGTCGTTATATCAAAGTACTTTTTAAATGCACAGTATAATTTTGGGTAGTTTGGGGATATAGCCTTTAAATAAAACATAGTTATCTTAATGTATTTAAAATTGTTATCTCTGGGGTGAGAGTGATAGTACTTGATTGATCAAAGGTAGAAGGGCACATGCCTTCTACACGACTTACCTACATTTGTTCCTGGGCACCTTATGTAGTCCCCTCAGCACCTCCAGAACTGAGTCCTGAGTGCAGGGCAAGGAGTCCTCCTTGATTATCACTTGAGTATCAAAAATTAAAACAAAGAAATAAATTAAAAATAACAAATTTTATCTGTATTTTGCATGTAGAAATGTATAAATATTAGGAACTGTATCTTTTTCTATTGTTTGCTTAAATGAATAGGGTAAGCAGTATGCATAAATATATTTAAATTTATTCTGTACCTTGGATTATTAATATATAATCATTTGAAGTGCTATAAATTTCTGTGGAAGTAAATTTGAAAATGTCCAATGATCATTTGCATACATCACATGTGTAAGACTTGGCTTCATCTCTGACCTTACCAAAAGGAATTTAAGGGAGGAAGCAAAGAAGGCAGGAATAAAGGAAGAGGGGAAATTTAAGGCACTGTTCTTTTTAATTGCTCCTCAAATTTTCATTAATGATCATGAGAAAACATTAATAAACATGAGAATGTCATTTTAGCAGGCAAGAATAAACCTCTTTTCAAGCTTTCCTCCTTTCTGTTTTTGTTTTTCTGCCCAAGGAAAGTTTACAGATTTTCACAGGTGGTGTTTAAGACAGTTAAGTGACAATCAATAGAGCATTTTTTTTGCAGAGTTTTAGAGTTTGAGTGTATAGTGGTGAGCAAATACAAGTCTGTTTTCTGGATTGTAGTTTGGATGGAATTTAAATTCCATTTGGATAGAATCCAAGTCCCTGCCTTACAGGTCAGAGAGGCACTTTTTTCCATGGAACAAGAGGTGATCCATGAGGAAGGCACACTAATAATAAAACTCTAAGTCATCCATCAGGATGTCAGGCTATGAATTTACACA
This sequence comes from Crocidura indochinensis, assembly GCA_004027635.1. NCBI lineage: Eukaryota > Metazoa > Chordata > Mammalia > Eulipotyphla > Soricidae > Crocidura > Crocidura indochinensis. The sequence continues at coordinate 8,250 of PVKC010004857.1, read as the reverse complement.
GGGAAGGAATTAACTGTAGTGAGAAAGACCAGGATGCCAGCTCTTGCTAAACAATGCTTCGGGTTGCCAGTGGGAATGTCATCTTTTACAAAGCTAACTTTTAGGCTATGAATGGGGAATCTCTGTAGGAATTCTTGAAACATTTACACTGTTCCTTTTTTTAATTTGTTTTATTTTGGTTTTGGGGCCACACCCAGTGACACTCAATGGTTACTCCCGGCAATGCACTCAGAAATCACTCCTGGTTTGGGGGACCATATAGGATGCCGGGATCAAACCCTGATTTGTGGTGGGTCAGCCGCATGAAAGGCAAACGCCCTACTGCTGTGCTATTGCTCTGGCCCCATGTTTCTATTTTTTAAGTCAGAATGTTTGAAGGGTGCCTACATCATGCCAAGGAAGGATGGATTTGTCTAGGATGAGTTCATATGGATAGTCTTTGCACCTGCCTCTTCCACCCCCCAGCTTATAAAGTAAAGAGATTTGATTACTGGCTGGTTATAGTGTAAAATGATAAATGTTTTGATATATGCAAAGTCATGATAACTCTGCTCTCCACAAAGGTCATAGCTAAATTTAATGCTCAAATTCCACCAGCCTCTTCACAGGGATACGTGGTAAAATTGTGTCCTCACTTTTTGACTTTCTTTCTGGTTGATATTTAACTTTGTCTTTCATGTATTTATGTTGCCAGGAGGGCAAGTCTCACCCATTTGGCCACACTATAAGAAAGATGCCTTAAAGAAAAGACAAACTAAAAATGTCTTTTAGAAGGTCTTTCTGTATTTCCTTTGAGGGTATGAGGATTAAGTGTATCACTAAAGGGATGTGGGAAATCCCCCAGGGAATGGAACAGAAATCCTACCAAATTTGGTAAGAGAAAGGTTTGGAGTGAAAGAACAGTATCTGAAGATCTCAGTGTACTAAGGGCCAGACATGTGGTCTTGTGTATAGGAAAGTAGGTAAGGAGCTACTTCTGTTCCAAAAGGAAAAGCTGTGAAGACAGTCCAAGTTGCAATGAAGGTGGGGTGGGGACAGTGGTGCAAACGTGTGATTTGCATGAAGGTCCCCTTTCCTTTCTCCCAGGATAGTTTAGTGACAGTTTCTGTCTGTTTTCTCATGGGGTGTAGGAGGGCTTGCTTCTAACCCTGGGAGCCTTCAGTATAATCCTATTGTTCTCTTCCCAGGAAAGTTTCCCTCCTGGGAAGTTCTTCAGCACCTTAGTGTTTGTTCCAGCTAGTTTTACCTGAACTTGTCATCTAAAAGTCTTTCTCCCTCTCTCCACTCCATCCTCTTCTCCTCTCTTTCCAGATATGATTGGCGCTTGGATGCTTTCCCCTGCTTATTTATATACAGACCTATTTTTCTAGAAAGCATCATTATTATTCTTTTATTATAGGGTTGAAAAATTAAAGAAATTAATTGAATCTCTAATAAGCAGACCTTAGGAAATTTACTTAATAATTAACTCCCTTTTCATGGCTTTTCCAAACCCACCTCCCACTCATCCATACCTTATTATCCTTTATTTCTTCTGTTAGCCTGGGCTTTTGAAGTTGAAAACTTGTAGAACACAAGTTGGAAGTGGTTTATCTGGAATCTTGCGGATGAAACCACCAGTTTTATTTTTTAACCAAAACAATGATTAGCTTTTTTGTTTTTCAAGCATATCCTCATCTATTTTCCCAGCCCTAAAAGTATCAAAACCTAGATGAGGAGAAAGATGAGTGTTTCTGTCTTTTACCTGCTTAAAAGCCAGCATTGAATAGGAAGGCACTTAACACAAATAAAGACTGAATGCATTTGCTCTATGTGTATGCATGTGTATATTCAGCAAAATAATTGGAGTATTTATGTTTGATTTTGACTAGTTGAAATTTTGAAGATGACCTTCATATAAGTCCAACCTAAGCTCATTTTGTATCTTTGATACTTTGAACATTTCTGCTTTAAGGTTAAAACAGGAAGATAGTAAAGGTCTCTACTGAGTTGAGTATCTTCTGATGATTTATGGATGACTTTAATAGGCAAAAATGGAGGAAGAAACTCTGTGAAACTTGTTAAGTTTTAGGGAATTAAAAACTTCCCCTTTATCATCTTCCTATTCATTCCAAGTGGACCTTTATCCTAAAGTAATTTGCAGCCAATTAAGTAATACCCTAGCTATTCCCTTTTACAAAATTATCTATTTGAAAAGATATCTCAGTAGACATTTTGTCTATGGTTTTGAACAGACAATTTAGTACAAATATTCAAAACAAAAACATTGGTAAATCTCTCATTGTTTTCCTGATAGGTCTAAAATATGGAAAGTCTTGAGACTTGCTGTACCAAATGATGGGTACTTTACACATAATTATAACTGATGGTTTTACCTTAAACATCTTTGCCAGACACATTTCACCATGTAAGTATCGCATCATTGAAGTCTTCTGGTATAGAAGACAAGAACTTATTGTCCTCAGTTGTACTTCTCCATTGATAAACTTAGAAAAATAAGCCTTTGTGAACTGATAGTTTGTCATTTTTCAAGTTTACTAGGCATGCTTTGTTGCTTCACTATTTTTTTCACATTTTGAACTGATCTATGGGAAATGTAACTCTAAGAAAAAGTAAAGACATGGAAGAGAAGTGCTTAGACACAATAACACACATATATACCACACATGATTTACACGTGATTGTTGTGTGGCATTACTATGCATTGACAAAGATTTTAATATATAATTGTGGGTCAAGAAAGTGTGCTCCAAGGGTTGGACACATGTTTTACATGTAGGAAGCCTGGATTTAATGTCTGGTAGAGTTTGGGCCCAAAAGCAAAGCCAGGAGTAGCCCTCACACCCTATATCAACTGAGTGTGGCCTCCAAACCCTTTTCCTTTCAAAATGAAAAATATTAGAAATTCTTATATCCTGGTTTTAATGATATATTTGTATTTGAATAGTTATGACTTGTTAATTTTATTTTTAATATCCCTTTGAAACTTCTTTTTTTTTTACACTTTATGTGATTTTTGTTTGTTTGGGGCCAACTTGGTGGTGCTCAGGGCTTACTTAAGACTCTGTGGTCAGGGATCATTTCTGAAGACCTCAGGGGATTATAGAAGAGACAGTGGATCAAAATTGGGATAACTGCATATCAAACAAGTGTCTGAAACACTGTAACATTGCTCTGATTCCTCTTTTATTTTTATATGTCTTTTTGTGGGGCAAGGATAGCTTACATAGTGCTTTTATTTAGAACTGTTCTCAACACATCCTGTCAGTCTGGAGATGAGCCTTCTCTGGATGAGCTCTCATAGACAGTAGTGACATTGGTTCTTGGTCTTCTCTGAATGTCACTTTCACATGGTGGGTTTGTTCAGACACTGTCTTGCTCTTTAGGTCCCTTATGGTGACTTCCTGAATTCTACAGTGAGTTCCCTGGTGAGCCACATACAGTGCTGTGTAAAGAAGGGAGAGGAAAAAAAAGTTTGTTAATCACAGCTTTCTAAACTTCATCCAGGAAAGGTAGTTATGTAGTTTGTGAACCAAGTGAGGATTTAGTTTCTGGTACAAAAGAAGTGTTAGAAAAGATTTCAAGACATATGTCTTAGCAAAGAGTCTTTTTATGAATTTCATTCAATAGCAGTGAAATAATCTTGCTAGAAGCAATATTTACCTTGATTTTTAAGTCATTTACATTTCACTTGAAAGACTGGTTTTCTAATCTTTAATGCCAGATTGATTTATAGTATTTCAAATAAAGTCATTTTTTTCTGATATACTTTCTATACTTGATGAGTGGTTTGTGTGTGTATATATGTTTGGTTACCCCTGGTTTTATGCTCAAAGATTAACTCCTGGTGAGTTTAGAGGACCATATGGTGCTAGTGATTAAACCCACGTTAGCTGCCTGCAAGGCACATGCCTTACTACTATACTATCACTCTGGCCCCACTGTCACATAGGGAATGTGAATAGCCTGTACAATATCATTCTGCAAAAATATCTCTGTATTCAAGATGGTATTAACTACTTTTTCCTGAGTTTGAATAAATAATAAATGACTTTGTGTCACCTTGGGCCATAAAGATTTGCTTTATTTCACACTGGAGGGATATAGATTGCAAAACTGAAGTTATGCACTCAAAGGGTGCACTTTTATTCAATATTAATTTTTCTAATATATGAGTTCTCAGAAAAACCTTGATGTTTCATAGAAGTGCCACATTTTCACATAGTAAAACATAAGAGGAAATAAAACTTAAAACATAAATAAAATATGACCAAACTTTTGTTAGTTCTGTACTCTTTTTCCTGGAGTTTTAAATGAAAAGCACGTTACCTTCTCAGATCACCTTAGATTGCTCTCTAGAAAAAATCTGGCAAATTCTGAAGGTATTTTTAGTGTTAGTACCTGGGGGTGCTATCAACTTATTATCTAGAGGTAAGGGGTCTGGACTGGTCATTATCCCCAGTGTCCAAACACATAATTAGAGTCAAAATAGCAATGATGTCAAGATTGAGAAAACTTTAGCTTATTGTAACATTTATTCTTATTAATACAGTATATAAATAAGCTACTGAAATAAATGGAAATTGTTTTTTTTTTTAGTCATTGTTAATTTATGGTGGGATTAAAGTAGGTTAAATGAGTGTCATGTAGAATTCATTACTAGTTATCAGGACTGGTCTCCATTTCAGCTACTTAGTAATCAACTGATCGTGGGTAAAAAAACATTAAATTAAATTAAATTAAACATTAAATTAAATCCCCCTAAATATCATAGGAATTGTTTTATTTTTTAATATGGGTGATAAGTTCTACTTTATAGACTTGCTCTGTTAAATATATAATTATAAATGAAAAAATACATATATATTTGTAAATGGAAGTTACTTTGAAATGTTTAGAATGCACTTGGGTGTGGGTTCTATGGTATTTATATAATTAGAGGAGGAATGCGATGATAGAAATATTGTCTGTAGAAAATAACATCTTGAATAAATCAAAAAGATGTTTCTACAATGTAATGGACCTATTGCTTCCTTAAATATGTATTATAAAATGCATAATAACATGTAATATTTTATACTGTAATAATTGTATATACTATATTATCATATAATGTTTATCTAGAAAGGGATAGGTCTATATAAAGGACTGGAATATTTGATAACTTGCAGAGATAGCCAAGTATGCAATCTTCAAAACAGGAAACTAACTTTTTTGGGTGTTTTTTTTCTAGTACTATATAATTACTATAGAAATTGCTAATGGGGTTTGTTAGGACTAATTTATATTTTATGTTATTTAATATTTTTCAAAATAACAAAAAAATTTATATTTTTATAATAAGAAAGCAAGCATAGCCACCATATAAATCTTACAGACCACATGTTCATAAAATACATGCTTGTTGACATTTCTTCTGTAATTTTCAGAGTTACCCTTTTTGCTAGATTGTCTCTATCAGTTGTTTTTCCTCTTAAGTCACCTTTCTAAAAGTGGCTAAGCTGTGGACCCATTAACATTTTCCTGACATGATAAAGCTGCTCATATTGATGCCTTTATCTTTTGTGTTGGCATGTGGTGCTTCACTGAAGCCAGTGAAATTGTCTGCGTAGTTAGGAAAATAAGACAAGAGGAGAAATTGTACCTTGAATATATACAGTCCAGACACTTTATTGTTTTACCTGGGTCATCTTCAACCATTTATATTGACTTGAGTCCAAACATAGGATGCGAATCTATTATATTTCTAATTAACAGAAAGGATCAGTGGTGGAGGGTTTAGGCTCTTTGGTGAAGATGGGTACAAAAACTGTACATCAGTACCACAAATGTCCATGTTATAGTAGCAATGTTACTCAGTCTGTAATAAAATCAATTATTACAAAAATAATAGCGCATGTTTCCATAAAAATAAAACCAGAAATTAAAATAACTTTTTTTTTTTTTTTTGGTTTTTGGGTCACACCTGGCAGTGCTCAGGGGTTACTCCTGGCTCCATGCTCAGAAATTGCTCCTGGCAGGTACGGGGGACCATATGGGGCACCGGGATTTGAACTGATGACCTTTTGCATGAAAGGCAAACGCCTTATCTCCATGCTATCTCCTGGGCCCAGAAATTAAAATACCTTTGCCTCAAATAAAAGTAAAACTAGAAAACAGATAATAATTAGAATGATTAGACATACCGTATTTCCTGATATATAAGAAGACTTTTTAACCCATGAAAAACTTCTTAAAATTCGGGGGTCATCTTATATGCCATTATACAGCATCCTGAAACTTACTCCAGCTTCAGGGATGAGTGATCCGCCCCCCTCTTACTGCAGCATCCCACCCAGCTGCCAGGCGTCATCACTCAGTCCTCTGCTTGTCCTGATCATCTTTCAGGTCACACAGAGAAGCTGAGTTACCAAGTGCTGCATCCCATTCAGCTGCCGGGTGTCATCACTGGTAAGAGGCTTTCTGATGCTCAGTACGCAGTTCAGTTTTTATGGGACACAGAGGAGGCACTTTGTCTTCCTCTAGCTGTCCTAGTAATCAATGCATACCAGCCAGCTGCTCTTAGAGGAGCCCCCTCTTCCTGCTCTCAATGTAGATCACAATTAAAAGTATCAAGTCACTCTCTACAAATGACAAATTTAAAATGATTATTGGCACTCCAAAGTCTAGTTTTATTAAACATATACTGTTAACCTTTGAGGGTTCTACTCTTTTTCTCTTATGTTTTTTAATTTCCATTTGGTGTTGCATTCAAAGAGAGGTCGTCTTATATGGTGAATATAGCCCAAACCCTATATTTTAACAGGAAAAGTAGGGGGTTGTCTTATATGCCCAAAAAATAAGGAATATTTGAATTTTGGCCCCCAAAGAGCATCAAGTTTATTTTTATTATTGCTATTTTGTGCTTATTTTGTGCACAACTGTGCTTAAGGCATAATCTTGGCTTTGTGCTCAGGGACTATTCCTGACTTTGCTCAGGAGACTAGGTATAAATAATGCTGGAGAATGAACCCGTGTTGGCTGAATGCAAGGTAAACTTCTTAATCACTGTACTGTATAAACAAGACAAAACAGAAGCCTCTATTAGATTTCACTTTAGAAATCATGGTAGAATTTCTGATGTTTGGCTATTGACTAAGTCTGTTAAAGTAATGAACATATACCCAATGTTGGATGACTGCAAAGTAATAGCATAGTGTTGGCTGCTGCTTCTTTGATGTCTTCTTTGGACTCAGGGAAATTTAATTTCCAGAATTCTGTCTTTGTTGTAACCAGTTTTGCTTGTAGTTTTGAGGACTATTGCTTCTATAAAATGGTCATAAAGCCTAGAATGAGCTAGATTTCTGCACTGCCAGGCCATTTTTGTCGATTCTACCTGGACTTGGGTAAATTGTAAATTGTAATGCTTAGTCTCTCAAAGTTTAAGTTTTGAAATATAAGCATGTTTAAAAGCAACAACAAAACCCAGTATCCAATAAGGTTGTTTTGGAATTAATTGAGATGATTATGATACCAATAATAAACCTTATATATTTCTCTAATTCAGACTTATTTCCATGCACTTTATATTTATGAATGTTTTTATTAACCTTATTAGTACTCCTTTGGGTTTATACCAGTGGAGACAAGCACAGTTAAATTACTTCCTCTTTCATGTATACAGTAAAACTACTTGAATGTTTTCCCATACTGATGTAGCAAACATTGTGTTGAGTGTCATGGCAATGTTATGTATTTTTAGATAATTGTAGCCTTTGGTTAGGATTTGGAAATGGAACTCATTTCAAGATAGACTCTACATGTTATGGATGCCTATGAAAATTAGAAGAATTGTATTTATGGTATAGTTCAAGGCAGTTTCCCATATTCATATTGGTTTCATCAAGTATTAATTATCAAATTTTAATTGTTGGATAGTATACATGGATGATATGTTAAGATTTCTTTCCAACTGCAGTTTCTGCTACATTATTAATTTTCAGTGAAGAGACGATTTTCTGTTAAATTTAAGTTGTTGCATGCTGGTTATTTACTTTAAGGCAGCCTATAAACTATACTCATTAATTTAAAGTTATTAAAATAGGTAATTCCCCCTAAAAGTGAAGTAGCCCATTTCCCTGAAGACAGGTAAACTAATTAGAGTAATTCTGGAAAAGAGTAAATGGATGGAAGAATGGCTGTTTGTTCTATGCTGATTAAATGTGGGGAGATTTAGAATAAAAATAAGGTTTAATGTACTTTCACAGGTTT
>PVKC010004856.1:0-34649 GCA_004027635.1 Crocidura indochinensis | reverse complement strand
TACATTCTATGACTGAAATCCAACTACAAACATTTTTGTAAACATAGTGTTTAAATAGAGATTAATTATTTGTTAAGAATATAAGGTGACTGGGGAAACTAAAGTGAGTTCTTGGTTTAAATCATCCATACGAATTCAGATTTTGTGGCCCGGGAGATAACATGGAGGGAAGGCGTTTGTCTTTCATGCAAAAGGTCATCGGTTCGAATCCCGGTGCCCCATATGGTCCCCCGTGCCTGCCAGGAGCAGTTTCTGAGCATAGAGCCAGGAGTAACCCCTGAGAACTGCCAGGTGGGACCCAAAAACCAAAAAAAAAAAAAAATAAAAAAATAAATTCAGATTTTATAGTAAAAGTACATTTTCATCTAAGATAAAAAACCAGTACATGCATGAAAATTAAAACTCAAAAAATCCATTCAATTTAAATACATAAAATAATTTTGACATATCAGATCTAGATTTTTTGTCTTCTTCCAATTTTGCAGTTTACTTTGTTCTTAAATGTTTATTTTCTTTCCCATTTTATATTTTAAAATCCAGTTCACTAGTACAGTACTGCTTTTGCCCTAAAGCTAAGAATGTTCTAGGTGAACTAATCAATTTTTTCCCATTAAGAAAAATCACTAAAATTAAAAAATATATATAACCTTTTGATGGATACGGTGGCTGTTTGCTAAATAGTTTTTGTTTTTTTAAATGGCAAAACACTAAAGGGAGAAGCAGGCTACACCTTAAGGGTAGAGAAAGTTCCTAGGTCCTGAGCAGTTGCATGACATTTAGAAGGAAAATTTTAAATCCTGGAGTATTGATCAACCATAGCACCATTTGGTAATGGTATTATTTTTAATTAAGTTTTTCTAGACTCAGTTGAAAGTCCACAAACTGAAAATGCAATATAAGTCTTTTTGCAGAGCAAGTTGGGAAGGAGACATGCTGTTTGGTTGAACTGAATGTTTAATTCAGCGATAGGTATAACCTGTGCTGTTGAAAATAGCTTCTTTCAATTTTCAGAGTCTTGGATTTGCAGAACTGATGGTGAAACTCATCTATTTTGTAAATGTGAGGCTTCAAATATGTTATGTTTAGGTTTAGATGCTATATACCTCATCCTGCAAGTAAAATGTGCTCATCCAGTCCACCATTTAAATTAGAGGAATTCATGGAGAAAAAAATGAGATAGAGTGTTGTACATGTCAGCACAAAAAGGATATATTTCTCTGCTATAAATGGAGATAAAAAACAGGCTACAATAGAATAGAAGTCAAAGTTACAAAATCAAAGGAATGGCAAGGCAAAAAAGAAAAAGAAAGGAAAACAGAAAAGGAGAGGAGACAAGGGGAGAGGAGAGGAAGAGAGATGAGGCGAGGTAGGGAGGGTAGGAGGGGAAAGGAGATGAGAAAAGAGGAGAGAGAGGAGGAGAAAACTGGATTGATAGCACAGTGTTTCTCTTTTACATGACTGACCTAGGTTCAACCCCCGATATCCCATATGGTCCCTTGAGCATGCCAGGAATAATTTCCAAGTGCTGCCATGTGTGGTCCAAAAACTAAAAAAGAAAGAAAAGAAGAAAAAAAAAAAAAACAATAGCACCCTCTATAAAGCCTAGCCTGCCACAAATTTTTTATTTAAGTCTGTTTGTAGATGATTTTCTTATATCAAACATACATACATACATTTATCTATCTAATGTGTACATATGCACGTATGTATCTATGTGCACACCTAAATTCACAGTAGAGTTAAAGAGAAATACTACATTCATATAAAACTTGGCTTCAATTATTCTATTGCTTCAAGTAAGAAATTCATTGAATTTGAAAATGGAAAGCAAATGTATTAAATTAATGTGCTTACCACAGCTGTGCTTAATAACTATCATGGTAGCCAAGATTACTAGTACCAGAAAATTAATCTCTTTTTCTTTACTTTTCAGGCTTTTGACCACATAAACCATAAACGTTTCCCAAGGTAAGTAAAATTACATATTCTCTTTTTTTAAATACAGAATACTTATTTTGATTTGAATTACATTTTATTTTGTTTTCAGGTCACAATAGCAGCAGTATTTATAATTTTGCTTTAAAAGTAACTTCTCTTCAACAACCACCAAAATGCCCCAGACCCTCCTCTACTGTCTTTATGGCTTTCTCCCACTTCACCCTCTCCCTTCACTGCTCAGTAATTTCAGGTTTGCAATCCAAGGTCAGGGTTTTGTCTTCAGTCCTCATCGCCTTATTGTCTTGTTTTGTTTCTTTCTAGATCATAGATGAGTGAAATCAGTTATGAGTGTAACATTCAAATGGTAACCAAGATTGTTCTTATTTCTTATGTTACTGATTGTATGATCAGAGTCTCTATGAATTTGATTTAATGACCCAAGGGCTTGACTGGGGAGAAGAGGAGATGCTTGCTTGATTGGTCTTTTTATGACATGGCCGACTCTTGGTTTCTGATGCTCGAAACGAAAGGTTTCTTTGTAAGCAGCTGCTGTAGGGCTTGCACCTCTACGAAAGACTACATTGGGGGAATTAAAAAGCACAGTACCCCCTCAGCATAGCCCTGGCTTTTCGATTCCCAGGAGAGACTCTTGTCTAGATCTACCAGGACGCAGATTAGCCAAGTTGTTTAGCTTTCCAGGAGTATCTGTCAAAACCAGCAACTGGGGATGTGTTAATCTTATTAACGAATACAATAGGAAGCCTTTTCTATTTCATTAGAAAATCATGATGCAGTTGATGTGCACCATCTGGTTTGTGAATACAGGAATAAGTTTTTCAAAAGGGCACCCTTCCAAGTTCTCTCTTTCGTATGTTTCAGAAGGAAAAACCCATAAGCAGCTCTATTTTTAATGAGAACAGCGCTAGAGCTAATGATTGGAGTGGATTTCCAGTCTACGCCTCTTCTACTAAACTACATGTGGTTACAGTGCATTTGGCAGAGTAGTTCTGAATAGAGAGAGAGGCTCGGCTTCCAATTGAAAAATTTCTAAGTTTTCATGTGTTAATTGGAAAATAGAGAGCAGCTTCACTGTAGTCAAGCAGTTAGTTGCTTTGGTATTAATTGTGACGTATCCAGCATAAAGACTAATATTTTAAAATTATCTCCTGCTATTTGTTGTTACTTATAAAAACTAGTTTTCAAATTATAAACATGAGAAACCTTACGATATCTTATTTTAAGCTTTCAAAACATTTTTTCTGTCTGATGCAATTGCAATGTTAAGCAAAAATCATAAATAAATCAAAGATGAAAATTAAAAAGCTTACTGGTATGCTCTGTTGAGTACCTAAACATGTTTTTTATTTAAACAAAAATAGGGTCTGAAGTCTTGTCACCTCAATGCATGAGATGATTCTAGACACAGAGACCTATGAATCTGAAAGGTTGTTAGTGGAATGGTTTCTCAGCTTCCTACTTAATTTTTAAAATCCTACACAGTAACAAACATGATTTGTGAGGCAGTATGATGCTCTCCTTAACCTCTCAGTAATTGGAGGGATCTTCAGTATGTATTCCTCAAGTCTGGCTCACACTGATGAAGGAAGCATAATTACATTACAGGCAATCTTGTCTAAGGTAATTACAATTGTCGCCATCAATCCAATTAAAGAGGATAACCAACTCTAAGAGTCAGAAATAGAAAGCTTTCAAACTAAGTCCAGGATTTAGGATAAGGAAATGATGGAGGATTTGGAGACATTTTATTTGCCAAAAGGCTGTTGTTTATAAAAATAGATAACAATGTTGTGACAGAGACTTGTAGTGAAAGATACTGCCATGTTAGTCTCATTTTTGGTTTGGTTCAGTTATTGATGAATTTGCATTTAAGAACAGAAATCTTTATAGATCCCAAATCTTCAGACCACACAATATCTTCATGAAAAGGCTAGCACAGTATCACAACATCATAATGGTCCACTGGGCCCAGCTGGCATTTCATCCTAAATAGCCCTTTAATCTCATTATTTTGTTGGAGACCTTCTGTCTGAATCCACTTAAAGACATAGTGTATGTTTTTTTTTAAAATCTACTCTGGTCTTTTTCACCCAGCAAAGAAAGTTAGCTAGTGTAGTGTCTATCTGCAAGCTCTTGTAGTGGTTTATATGGGGTCAGCATGGGTAGCAATATGGAGTATCACAACCAATTATAGAGGCATAATAAAAGTGAATTTGATACAATTTTCAAAGATTCCACTTCTGCTGATATGGCCCCTGCTGGTCTATAAACCCTTGATTTAGAACTTAGAGAATAAAAAATGAGAATAATGTCATGCACTATAACTAATATTTAGAAAGGATTTGAAGTAGATTGAATATGGCTGCAGCTATAAAGTACCAGGTGAAATTATAAGTGCTTTATTTATAGTTCAGAGATGAAACCCTGTAGAAGATAAACTTCTGAGTCAGTTGGTAGGTGAAAAAGAATTTTCTTTTTCGAATAAATGACTCCATTGATCCACATTATTTAGTATTCTTTACTGAACACGCTGAGGTGGGTCTCAGCTTTCACATGTGTAAAATCAATTTATTAATATTGTCCTCTCAGCCTCAGATAAAATCACAAGTGTGTAAAAGTCTTTCACAATAGATAAATCTTCATACAAATGTGAAGTCTTAAATAGCTTTATTAGTAATCCCACTCCTCACTTTAATATTTCCCTCTGTGCTTCTCCAACCCTTCCAATTTTAGTCCATTTGCACAGCCTTATCTTCATTATCAGAGCTCATTTTCCTTATGAGTAGTTTTGGAAACCTGAAGGTTAGAGCCATGTTTCTCACTTCTCTTCAGTTTTTTTTTTTTTTATATCATTTAGTTTATTCTCTGACTCCCTAGGGTAGGACAGTGTGGAAACATTGAACAGACTTTAGTCTTTGTTTTTCTCACACCATTGCAAGTAGGTGGCTTAGCTTGGGTATAAATAAAATAGGCTTCAGAACCAGGCAGTAAGCAAATAAAGGACAGGCTCAGAACTGGAGGTCAGAGGTTCTCCCTGAAGCTTTTATCATAATGAAGACAATAGTCAGAAATTAGAAGACAAAGAGGAGGGTTCCTTTGTAATAACTGAAATTGGATTTCTCCTATGTCCTATAAAATGAGGTCAGGCATCAAGCTAATTTTTTTAAAAAAGAAGTAATGAGACATTTCTGGCACATCAGAATTTGTGGGCTAAATCTTTACATAGAGTAAGAAATTGACACATTATTGTTATTAAAGAATGTAATTCCTAACAAGATTCTACAATTTCTCTGGTTAGATAAAAATAATCTTGAGGAAAAAACAAAACAGAGTCAACATGTTGTGGCAACATAACATTTTAGGAGTGGAGCTGTAGAGCCTTAATATTGGTTGTTAAAAGGTGATTAAACAATAGTTTAACTAAAATAAAATTTAAGAAAAAGATGAGGAAACAAGGCTATACTTACAATTTCAATGTAAACTAGTAGCTTAGTTTGAAATTTGGAGGATAATTTCTTTATATTTTTGTTTCTAACTCTAGGAAATATCATTCTAGATTTTATAATGAGGACTTTAAGATTTGATGTAAGAAATTTTTCACTAATATTATCAATGTATGTATAAAAAACAATCCTGAAACTTAGCAGCTTAGAACAAATATACATTATTTCAGATAGCTTCTGAGTATCAGAAATATAGAATGAAGGTTTCTCATGGGACTGTAATCAAGATTTCATGAGAGGTCATTTCCAGTGACTCATGACATGGGTGGTCAAAAGTCCTTATTTCCTCATCAGTGAAATTCTATACAGGTCATTTGACTGTAGTCCAAACACTTCCACTATCCTTTTCTCCCTGTCTCAAAGCTGTTCATCTCTCAGAGAAAAGGCACAAGAAGCTGGAGAAGTGGGTTTTTCCCTTATATCATCTAATTTTCTGACATAACAGCACCACCAAAAATATCACATATTCTTGGTTTAATGTAGATGCAGTCGTTGAGGGTCTCACCATCTCATACACCCCAGCCTTATTTCAAATATTAGTCTACCTCTAATTCTTCTAATTGAGCTACAAATTTAATAGTTTCCACAACACATTTATGGTTTGATAATTTTCCCACATGACTCACAAACTCAAGGAAAGCATTTACTTTTTTATTACTGGTTTATTATAAAGGACAAAAGTGGGGAACAACCAAGTTAAAATGCATACATAAGAGGTGTTTGGAGAGAGTGGAGCAAAGGACAGAAATTTTATGCCACTTCTGGGTGTATCTTTCTCCCACTAATGTGGAAGCTCTGAGAATCCTGTGGGTTAAGTTCATTTTTGTTTGTCTAGCTCCATTAACATAGAAATGGTGATTATAACACTTGTATTTATTAGTTCACAAATCTCCAGCTTGTCTCAACTCCTGATGACTGGGATAAAGATGAAAGTTAGATGGTTCATCTGAGGAAAGATTATTTTTGCTAACAGCTTCCATTTGGAAGCTAACTGGTGCCTAGAGTAGCCTGATCAAAACAAAAGTCACTCCATCTATATTGCTCAGGAAACATATAAGGGTTTGGATAACTCTTTGCCTGAAATAGTACTTTAATGCTTTTAATGATCTGCCTCATGAGTAGAACGTTAGTACTTCTGTTATCTTCTTTTAGAAGCAAGAGCCAGTCTCATACATTGTGGTGGAAAAGCACAGTCATGAATATAAAGATTAGGAATCTGTAGAAGCTATGTGAAAGACTGACATTGGTATCTTAGTTTCTTTTTTAACATTTATCTAGACATGTTTCAATAAAATCTGATGTACCCTTGAACATGATGTGAACATGATCTAGAATGTTTGTGTGCTGGGGGATTAAATGATGACATGTTCTCTTTTATAATAGTGGTCTTTGAACATGTGAGCTGCTAAAAAAATCTTGATAGCAATTCTCATTGAATTTTTCAAAACCAAATTTCTCCCTCAAATTTCAGAATTTGACTCCTAACAATAATAAGATAATTAAACATAACATGGGAATAAATAATTGTTCTTACTGTTAATTCATGACCTGAATTTTCCCATTTTTAAAATTTGGAAGAGAAGAGAAAAAATCCAAGTAATCTATCTAATACTAAAATGTATATAAGTTCTAACTTGGTAAAAGGAAAGTTATTGAAATCCAGTGATAAGGATTGCATTAATTTCAGAAAGGGGGTATTGAAAGTAAGATCAATATAAACTGTGAGATATGTGTAATTAAATAATGGGAAATAAAAACTTATAATTTAAGTACATTAATATTATATGTGATTTCCCAATACTTTGTATATATAATTGATATTCAAAAATGTCTTGTAAGACATGTCAACATTGACTGATATGTGTAGTTCAGTAATCACTGTCCTGACAAGCATTCCTACCAATTTCCTATTATTTCAATTTATATTTAGAGAAACTGAGGTCAGGAAGGTTCAGATACTGTGCTAAGTAGCTTGGTAGAAAAAGTAGCAATTTTTTATTCAGAAGTCCTAAGTTCCTGTCTTTTTCTGTATATCTACTACACAAGGCAAGTGATATATTATTCCTCTATGACCTTAAGTAAATATATGCTTATCTTTATTTAAAACAAGCACACATGTTAAGAAGTAGTTTATTGGTTTCAAGGGAAAAGTATCAATGTGTTTAAAATATTTTCCTTGCACAGTGCAAGCCTAAGTAAGATGCAATTTCACATTTTGTAGATCTTGCAAATGAGATATCTTGGTGTTATGAGTAGAAACAGCTTTGAAGAACCATGCCATATGGTCTTGTAACCTATTTACCTTGACATGTCTGGTATTGATGAAGCATTCTGAAGGATTCACTGACATATTGTTGAGGAGAGAGAAGCTGGAGGTTGATGAATAATGGTTCTGCAGACAGGCAGGAGGCCTGAGGGGAAGATGCCAGGTTAATGCTGGCTACTGCCAACATTTCTTTGGTCACTTTGTACTTTATTTCTTCACTTTGTTCCTTTTTTATAATTATTTTCAGGGCTCTGTGCTGTTTTTGATACAGCTAAATTCATAATCTGGCCTTGGAGAATATAGTATATTCTCTGTTCTAAAGATTACTATTTAAAATTTTTCAGCTGAAATGTACACATAAACTCTATTATTTTTGTTCTAAAGATAATACTTTTATGGAGTGGATTACTTGTGTGCCAAATGGGAGTAGACTTGGAATTTCTGCCATGTCCTTAAAGGGGCATCCTCGTCATTTACTTACTAAGATAATTTAAAAGATAAAAAGTTTTTAATCCATAAATTATTGATTCATAAACTTCTCTTCCTTATCTTCTATCACAAGCAATTATCTTCCTTAGATTAACCCGGAGACCTGTTAATGCTCAGGAACTAATTGCATATTCCAGGTTGGTTTTCCTGGTAGAAGAATTTTCATCTGAAGACTTTTATAGAAGAATATGAACCCTCTCTTTGCTCTTCTGGAAAGAGATAACAATTCTACAATTTATTATTTATCAGATTCCCATTAAAATAGTTAACTAGCTGCATCTAGAAGGGAGGCAGCTATTTTTATTTTTGTAACATTCTCTTCATAATGTACTTTCCTTAGCTAAGTAATAATGGGACTATAATTTACAAACATCAAATAAATTCACATTTTGGGAGATAGGGATATATTAGTATGTATGCATATTATTTACAAATCATATGCAGCATGTGCACGAGATTTTCTCAGTTCACATTCAGCATAGTATCTCAGTATCTTCTCCCATTATAGGTAGCCTTTCACTAATTTGATGTATTTATTTTGAATGATACCTTTGGCATCTTGTGTACTTCTGGTATAAATTGATGAATTTTGGGGCCTGGGAGATAGCATGGAGGTAAGGCGTTTACCTTTCATGCAAAAAGGTCATCGGTTCGAATCCCGGTGCCCCATATGGTCCCCCGTGCCTGCCAGGAGCAATTTCTGAGCATGGAGCCAGGAGTAACCCCTGAGCACTGCCGGGTGAGACCCAAAAACCAAAAAAAAAAAAAAAAGATGAATTTTGAGTTCTATCCCAATCACTTCTTAGAGAAAATAAAGTAAATTATATTAAAATAAGCATAAGCACATTATTCTTGGAATTATATTTTAGCACAATACCTTTTGTTTATTCTGAATTCACCACTTACTTAATTTTGGTTCACACTTTTATAAGAAAAATAGACAAACACTTAAGGATTTGATTAAATATTTCTATAGGTATTAAGCTTAAAAATTAAATTTAGTAGCTTAAAATGGTATTATAAATTTTCACAGACATCAGACTGGAGTTGTTTAAGTGATCAAGGAAGCTGTTCTGTTCATTTGAACTGTGAAACAATTTAGCCACCATAAGATTAGTGGTTATAATGCATGCATCTTCAATCCCCTTTTACTCTCTCACTGAGACAGAATCATCATCCATGTGTTTATTATAAATCTTTATAAGTAAAACTTTAGGGCTATATAAATAGTACAAGGGATAAGGCACTTACTGGGCATGCAGCCAACCCCCATTTAATTCTTGGCACTTTTATGGTCCCTCAAGTTTTGCCAACAGTGATCCCTGAGCCTATACTCTACTCTAGAGTAACCCCTGAGTACTGCCAGGTGTGGTTCAAAAATTAATAAAATCTGATCAAATAAATAAATAGATACAATTTTGAATAAATAAAATGTAAGGCATATATAATGTATCTATACCTAATACATTAGCAAGGAAACTATTTTAGCTATATAGTAAGTGCAAACTTTTCTAGTTTATTAATGCCATCATTTTTATACACACAAAACACTTGAATACAGTACAAATAATAAATTTTCCAATTTGTGAAGAAAAACATTGTTTTTCAGAGAAGACCACTTTATCAATCTCTTTCAGTATTTAAGATTCATTAGCTGAATCTACCCCTGCAGTGAGGAACATCTCTCTAAAACATTTGAAGGTACAGACGCAGGTCTTAATTGACCCCAAAGGAGGTCTTTAAAGTTCACTGCTCATAAAAGCTTATTTAAAATTGAAATCTTTTTTTTTCACTCAGTAGTATATGTATGTGATATGTAAATCAGGGGACTTAACTAAATCTTAACACCTGTAACCCAATTAACCTAGTTCTATCCCCTTTCTGCTCAAGCAGGAACTCCAGTACTCTATAATTATAGTTTTACCTCTCCAAAACCTTCAGAGTGTTCAAAGGTGATGTCTCTGGAGAAATTTCTATGTGTAGAGATTTAGATAAGGCTCCATCTGAGACAACAACATCTCCTATTATTGGTTACTCTCCCCAGTGCTCTCACAGACCCACCACATTTAGCAATACAATCAGGCATAGTAGTGCAATCTCTTCTATCCAATGGTGTTGTTTTCCTGGCTTCTCTGTCTAACCTGGTCATTAGCTCTTGGTGACTATTTTGAAAATACTCTGTGTCTCAGTCTTTGATAGAGCAAGGAGAATGGAATAATCTTTCTTTCTCTAAAGAAGGATTCTAATATTGCTTGAATTCCAGAGAGTTGGAAATTTTAAGTTTCTTCAAAGTTTGCCTCTATCACTCTCTAACCCCAGAACTTGATAATATATCCAGGATACTGGGTCAGAGACTAACTTGAATAGAAGACAGCCTATACTCTTTACCATCACCTAAGAATTTGATATGAGGAAGAGTATCTTAAGTCTCTTCTCAATTGACATTGGTTCATGATGAAAATACTTAAATACATACTTCACTACATGCCTATTCTGAATAGACAACTGATGAGTCAACAAGTAAATTTGACGCGCCTGTGAACATTGGATTTTCCTTTAGCTACATTGTCTATCTTCAAAAGACTCATGGATTCTACATGAGAAAGTTTTTTTTTATTTCCTTACTACACATTTTATTAAATTTGTAGCTATGTCTAGACCTTAGCAGTTGAGACTACTACATGCTACCCTCTACTGCATTTTACAGGTCTGTTTTCTATGCTTTTAAAGAACTATTTTCATACTATGGTTTATTATTAGATTATAATCTTTCTCTGTATAAGATAACAAATCATGATTAGTACCATTTTTATTCAAAATATTTAATAGCTGGGGCCCGGGAGATAGCATGGAGGTAAGGCGTTTGCCTTTCATGCAAAAGGTCATCGGTTCGAATCCCGGTGCCCCATATGGTCCCCCGTGCCTGCCAGGAGCAATTTCTGAGCATGGAGCCAGGAGTAACCCCTGAGCATTGCCGGGTGTGACCCAAAAACCAAAAAAATATATATTTAATAGCATCTCTGGGTGCTGAAATATTAAAGACAAAGTTTTCTCAACACCTCATTTATTTTTGTACAGCTAAAGAATAAAGGTGAACAGGGGTGGAGGGAGGACAACATTGATGGTGGGAATGCCCCTGATTCAATGTCACTATGTATCTAAAATACTACTGTGAATGATTTGTAGTCTACTTTGGTCAAAATAAGACTTATTAATAAAAAATAAAAAAAAGAATAAAGGTAATAAACTATAGAAACACTTGATACCATTTTTCCTAGAGTTACCAAAAGAAAGATATCAGGACATGGGAAGGCAACAGATATTCATATAGTTGCTTTCTATGTATATGTGCTATTTATTTAAGAAATTAATTTGTGTGATATGAAACTTAGAAGGATTATGCAAAAAAAACTAGATATGCTTGGAATAATGTCTCAATAAGTCAAATAGTACATGGACAATTAAGCTCAATCACCATTCCTAATCTGTGTAGCACCTGAGGGATAATAGAGAAACCCCACCATTACAGAAACAATAGTAATGACCCCAGTGACAAAGCTTCACATTAAGCTCTTAGCCTAAATGCCCTAAAATTCAAACGCACACACACATGCATGCATGCACGCACATGCAGAGTAACTCGAGTAGAATATGTAGAGTTTAAAACTTGCTTCAGAAATAAGTTGCTATAATCTTTCCTGTTCTCTCTATTCTAATTGAAAGATGTGTTATTTTTGTGTATCTTAAATTTCTACTAGTAAACAACTGACCCAATTATGAAAATTTTGAAATTTATGAAAATTTTGAAAAATATGAAAATATTCATATTTTGAAAATATTGCTAAATATAAAATCATGTGCTAATGAAATTGTGCTAATAAATAAAAAGCATTATATGGTTTCTGAGGAAGAAAATATCGTTCCAGAAATCCTAGGGGCTTGAGAACTCAGTAGTCAAATAGTTATGTTTTAGAACAGACTAATTTGATTAATATGGCATTAAAATCGCTAGTTTCTGGGGCCGGGCAGTGGCGCTGGAGGTAAGGTGCCTGCCCTAACCTAGGACAGACCCCATATGGTCCCCTGTGCCTGCCAGGATCGACTTCTGAGCAAATAGCCAGGAGTAACCCCTGAGCGTCACCGGGAGTGGCCCAAAAACCAAAAAAAAAAAAAAAAAAAATCGCAAGTTTTCGGTAACATGAGGGAAGGGGGCAGAAATAAAGAAAAGAGAGAAAAGAGGTGCAAAAGATTTGAAAGAACTGAATGTCATGTGCAATTATGGGAAAGGATGATGGAGTTTCTGCCTTGGCACTATTCTGGTTTAAAGGAATCATGTCTATGGAAGTTGAATTAGAGGATGAGAGTTGTAACTTGAAATGGAAAAAGGCATTCTGGGTGCATGATTTCTACAACTGTGGTCTCAACAGTTTCTCTTTTCAGGTCTAGATTTGTAATACTATTTCTAAGAAGTATGCTCCAGTTATGGTGGCCAAATATCAGGGCTCATAGTAGCATAGACTGAACATTCTACTGATAATGAAACATTTTGGTGAATGAAATATATATGTATATGAAAATGCAATCATCAGTCCCCTTGCCTGCATAAGCAAATGAAAGTCAATGTACTTTGCTTTGCAGCAAAGTTGACACTTTTGGGGAGTGCACTAGAAATTAAAGTTCTGAATAACTAGTTTGTTTTACAAAATTCTTTACCAACATGTTTCCTGTACAGCTTAGCTTGGATACGTGTTGTTCCTTTTCATGGGCAGGACTTCTAGTCTCTAACTTCTTGGCATGGTTTTCTTTTTTCAATGTCTCCAAAATTCAGGAACCCCCAAGCCTTTCTTATGTATCCTTCAGGTTTTATGTGGGTTTTGAGTTGGTAAGTACCACTGAATAAAGATTTAAGGGATCCTTTTGTCTGGGTGAAGGGCTTGGTTGTAGTACATAGACTTTGATGGAATGTTTCTGCAACACAAAGAGTTCTTGGCTTATTTCATTCTGTAAAATTAAGATTGCTAAATAAATGGCTTCCTGTAAATGAAATGACATCAATCTATCGTTTTCTTAGCAACTTTCTTCAAATCTGAAACTTTTCAACTTATTTTCTTTACTTTAATGTTATAAAAGTCTCAGAAATAGTAACATTGAGTGCATGGCTTAAATACTTCTGAGTACTGATGTAAATGTATTTATGAGAAACATAATAAAGTGATTATATAGCAATTGATTTTAAGCTATATAAAATCTAAAGCTACATTTTCTTTGTCCATTATTTTGGGTAGGAGGAATTCCATCAATTATTCTAAAATCTTAGAAACTTAAAAAACCTTTTTGTCTTTATAGTAGAGCCCAATAACTGTTTACTAGGACAATGCTTAGAATATGCCTGCCTCCCCTCCCCACACTCGCTCTGATATGCACTTACAAAATTATAAGCAGATTTTTATCTCAACTCACTCATCCCCCACTTTCAATTGCTTTGAGTGAGAAAAGTGAAGTTCTTTGAAACTCACTTATTCATTAAGAAAAAACTTAATTTTCTATCATATTTTTGCACTGTTTTAATGAATATGTCATTCATTCATCAAGTGTATATTTAGCTTCTGTGTGCCAGGCACTCCTCCAGATGTTGAGGATATAGCAGTTAACAAGACACTTTCTTTTCTTTGGGAGCTTAAAATTCTATTATTGGGAAAGACATACGTATTCATGACCCCAAAAGACTAGGTCGTACTCATGGTTTTGTTGATTTTATTTGGGGGGAGCCATATCTAGTGATGCTCAGAGTTTACTCTTGGCAGCACTCAGGTGCTCATTTGCAATACTGTTTGAGAAACTCAATTGGGTAGTGCTTAGTTTTTGCTATTCTGGTAATTTCAAAATAAAGAATTTAAAAATTGTTTATAAATAAAAAACTGTCTGAATATTAAAGGTCCCTAAAGCTATTTTTAATTGTTAAATTCACATTCTTTGGGAGATGGATAATTCTACTACTATATCAGGATAATAAATGACAGTTTAGCTCTTACATATCCCATTTTAATTTGTTGGAAACATGTCACCTCATTTATGGAGACAAGTCTGAAAGAATCTTTTCCAGACACCAAAACAAAGATTGAATCAAGAGAAAAAATGCACAAAAGCTTTGCCTCATATCATGGTTAGAAAATATGTTCCCAAGTCACTACCATAAGTCTGTTCTGACTGATCAAGAAGAGATGCTTTTTTTGTCTTCAAGCACCTCCTGCAGTAGCTGAATTTTCATTCCCCTCTGACTTGTCAGCTGATATATAATGATTTAGTTAGTGCAAGTGACTTAGTAGTGCTAGGTATGTTTTACCAAGTGCCAAACTCCTTTCTTAAGCTGACACCCTTGATTTCATTCTTTACAGCACAAATCTTTCTTTCTCTCCAGCTTCTCTATCACTGAGGGCAGTGTTCTGTCAAGGTTATTTGGATCCTGAAAGAACAAGAAGTCCTGAGCAGTTTATGCAAAAGACCCTTCTTCCTGCTCCACTAGTTTTTATATACTACAGGGCTTTCCCGCATTTGCAAAGTATTTTTGTTTACCTGTAAGCTCCCCAGGTTCCAACTTACAATCCATGTTAATGCTGGTGCTCACGTAAGCATACAGTCTATGTGACTTGAGACTGCTGGTAAGGATGTAAGTCTTTAACACTTTTCTTAATCCCTGAAGCATCC
This sequence comes from Crocidura indochinensis, assembly GCA_004027635.1. Classification (NCBI taxonomy): domain Eukaryota; kingdom Metazoa; phylum Chordata; class Mammalia; order Eulipotyphla; family Soricidae; genus Crocidura; species Crocidura indochinensis. The sequence goes on along the minus strand of PVKC010004856.1, from coordinate 19,730 downwards.
CTCTTCTGTAAAATATCTATTTTATGAATTTAATTTAATAATAACTAAAATAGGGGCCAGAGTGATGGTACAGTGGTAGGGTGTTTGCCTTGCACGTGTCCAATCCAGGACGAATCTTGATTCCATCCCCGGTGTCCCATATGGTCTCCCAAGCCAGGAGCAACTTCTGAGCGTATAGCCAGGAGTAACTCCTGACTGTCACTGGATGTGACCCCAAACCCAAATAATAATAATAATGAGTAAAATAATATTGTAATTATTGTACAGTATTTTACCCTCTGTAATCATGACTTTAGGTGTTAGGGGGCTATAACTCATGGTTTTCAGACTTTCTCGTGCTTCTGCACAGGGATCACTCATAGTAGTTTTGGGTTACCTTGTAGGGGTGCTCAGGAACAAATACACGTTGGCAACATGTAAGACAAGCACCTTACCAATGTAGTACTAGCTGTCCAACCATCATGATCTGTACTTTATTTTTAACTTAATTTTTTAATTAAATCACCAGGAGATACAAAGTTAAAAAGTTATTGGTATTTGAGTTCAGGTCATATGCTGTTTAAACACATAACCTTTTCCATCTTTCATTTTCCACCATCACTTTTCTCAGTTACCCTCCCATTGTCCCACCCCTACATTCAGCCTGTCTTTTTCTCTCTGCCTCTGTCTCTCTCTCTGTCTCTCTCTGTCTCTCTCTGTCTCTGTCTCTCTCTCTCTCTGTCTCTCTCTCTCTCTCTTTCCATTTTCCTTTTAGGCACTGTGCTTTTCAATAATGTTACTGAAGAGTAACATACATATTACTTTACTTCCTTTCAATTTCCCAGTTCTTTTCCAGAGTTTATCTGATTGATTTGTATTTTTTAGAGAGATGTGTTTCCCTTTCTGGCTGGGGCCAAACCTGGCAATGCTCTGAGTCCACCAAGGCTGCAACTTAGCACCGCTCAGGGTTTCATGTGGTGCAAAGGAGCTACCCCAGCACCTAACCCGACATAAGGCATGTGCTCTACCTCTTGACCTACATTTGCAGTGCCCAGGAAGCCTTGAAATGGGCCAACCACTGCCTATTAAGAATAAACATGAAATAATTGGAAGTCAGAGTAAATCTCCAGAGCATTCTATGAAAGATTCCTTCAAGCCAATTCCTGCCAACTTTCTACTCGGTGGTGACTTCCTCAAGGTTGTTCTTTTTTTATAACTGTAAAAACTAAGACTTCATTTATACACATGGATCTGAGAGCATAAAAAAGTGTCTGTTCATGTGTTTATTTTGCAAGAATGAGAAGTTTTAATTTTTTCTTCTACTTATGCAAAAATGTTATCAAAGAAAATGAATATAAAAGAGCCAATGGGTATGCATGGCAGTACATTTGCTTTCAGAATTGTTATTGTTATTAATTATTATCACCACATTAACCCAAATATTGATAAGTAAAAGAAAAGAAAGCACACTGCCCTTAACAGGGGAGTTCCTTTTTATTTAATACACATGCAGAAATGTTCTCTCTGTGAAATAATTTGCATTGTATTAATAAATGAAAAAAATAAAAAATATTTTCAGGAGGACTGTTAAAATTTGAAATGATGTGAGCATCGCATTTGAAATCAAAATACAAATAATATGATGCAGTTCTTAAAATGCCTGGTGAACTCCTATGATGAGCTAAAGTTCAGTTTAGATATCTATAAATAATTTCCTTCCTGAAATCTCCAGAAGTTTAGCTAATCCCATAGGAGAGATACCTTTTAACCCCTTTGACACTTGAGTATGCTTATGTAACCCTTGAACTGGTCATTTGTTCATCTCTTGTCGTCCTTCAATTGTAATCTTCTCAAATGTCAATTTAATTTAAAAATGTCTATTTTCAATATTCTCCATTGCTGGCACACATTTAGGTACTTTAAAAATAGAGTATGTGGCTTATTGATTTAACTCATTGCTCTCCAAAGAACTGGGTCTTTTAAAATCAAAACTTTAGATAAAAAAATATAAAGTATGCTTTAGGGTTTTATATATTTATGTAGTTTTTATTGTGTAGCTGTAGATGATGCAAGCATTATCCCAGATTGTGTGATACAGAGATGGGGTGTATACTTTACACATTAGAAGCTTTTGGTGTCCAAGTTGGAAAGTAAGTAAAAAAAAAAAAAAAAAAGGACCTTTTGGGGCCTGAGCAGTGGCACAAGCTGTAAGTCATCTGCCTTGCTCGCGCTACCCTAGGACGTACTGCTGTTCCATCCCCCCACATCCCATATGGTCCCCCCAAGCCAGGATCAATTTCTGAGCACAGAGCCAGGAGTGGCCCCTGAGCATCACCAGGTGTGGCGGAAAAAAAAACAAAAAAGTAATACAAAATAAAAAAATAAATAAAGGACCTTTTGCGCCCAGTTTAATCAAACACTCTTCTTCCTTAACACCTGTTCTCCTACTTTATATAATTAAAATTCCTATATTGCCATCTTCTCTCTGTTTTGTGACTTTGATACAAATTCTGTATATATTAAGAAGCATTTCTGAGTCCTCCACTTCTGCTTCATTGAAACTTCTTTAAAAAATAGCTGATTTTGGCATACACACATTTTTTTACACCTGAATTTTTAGTAGCAGATGAGGGACAATATTGAAGCAACAAACTTAACTCCCAGGTGTCAACATTTGCAGGAGTGAGTTGTCGCTTTCTATGAGCTCAATAGTGAGGTGCCTGACCATTAGAAAAGATAAAGTCATGCAATTTGCTGCACTGTGATGGAAATGGAGAGTATCATGTAGAGTGAAATCAATCAGAGAGAGAGGAACAGACTAGGAATGATTTCTCTCATATGTAGACTATAGCAAAATGTCCTAGGGGAATATCAAAATGTCCAAAGACAGTAGAAATAATGAACAGGAAAATTGGTCTTCAATAGGAAGCTTGCTGCTGGGACAGGAAAGACTAAGTTAGGAAAGGAAGCACTAAAAGAGTGGGGAGGAAAATTATGCCTACTACAGAGGCAGGCTGGGGAATTAGAGGAAAACTGGAAGCATTGATGGAAAGTAGTGGACACGCTACAGTGATGGTGATGAAATAATATATACCTGAAACTCAATCATAAATTACTTTATGGGGATACAATTAAGATTTATTTAATTTTTTTTGTTTTGGGGGGGACCACACCCAGTGATGCTCAAGGGTTATTCCTGGCTCTGTGCCCAGAAATTGCTCCTGGCTTGGGGGCCCATATGGGATGCCAGGGGATCAAACCACAGTCCGTTCTAGGTCAGCTGCGTGCAAGGCAAATGCCCTACCGCTGCACCACCACTCAGGCCCCCAAATATATTTAATTTTTAAAACAACAGATGGAATTAATCATTCTTGTCCTCTTGTTGTTATTGTTGCTTGAAATCAGGATATTTTCTTAGAAGCTGTAGTTTTAGGGCTTCTCCAATGTCTCCTCCAACATTACCTAGTGTCCTATGGCACAGAATAAGAATTCATCACCTGAGATTACAGACTCCTGCCTGGAGGCCAGTAGAAAATTGACTGAGAAAATCAGTTCCTAGTTGATTATGGAATAACGAATTTAAAGGGGTCTAAAGAAACCATGAAAAATAATTGCCAATGGGAAAATGTTTTGCCCTGTTGGGTGAAGAAAGTCATTCTCTTTAGGAGGTGGTCAGTAAAAATTTATATATATTTTTTGAAAGCTACCGTATGTAGACAAAATTGTGTTTGCTTTGTATCTGACATCATAACAGAAATAGACTATAGGGAAAAAGAAAATATGTTTCTATACATGCTTTGTTTCATTTTCTTCCACCTTAAATATAAGTATAAAACATGTTCTCTTTCTTTGAGAATGATTTAGCACAATACCTAAGCATATCTTCCAGAATTAAATAAACGAGTCACCTTGAACCCCAGATTTGCTGGTTCAAGGTAGAGAACACTGGACAAGATTCAGTGTTTCACCTGTAAAATGGGATGGTGCTAATACATAGATCTGCATGATATAGATAGACTAAGTTACCCTAGTTAAACAGTCAGTTCAGTGTCTGGTAGAAAGTAAGAGCTAGATGCTTTCTCTTATGCAATCTTAACCTCTTCCTTTCATAGAAATAAACCTTTTCCTTTGAGTTCATTTCCTCCAATTGAGATTTCACCGGGCATCCATTTGGTATGGTTCTGATAAGATGTCTGTTCTAATTCCTGTCTGTTCCTCCTTAATTGAGTTGATTCTCAAGGTTAATGCATCTTCATTGATTTATCCTGGTAAAAGCAGAAAACAGTTCAGAGAATATTCAAACTGGGAGAAACAATTTTGGCCCCAATCAAACTTGCTGGTGACCTAACCCACTCTGAGCCTTAATGCCCCATCTATTTGTTGGAGGGGGCTAATATGTTTGGTCTTCCAGTGGTCGAATTGCTAACATACTAGAAAGCTAGCAATTTGTAAATGTAAAGAGTCAATATGCTCATATTAATTGAAATAAGACTGTCCTGAAAAACAGTCCCATTTGTTTAAGAGGCAATCCAATCAGAGGAGAGGCACTCACATCCTAACCTTAGCTTGCAGACCTCCATGGAAGAAACCCCCCTGGGATAATAGAATGGGCTGGACAAGCCAATCATTTGGCTGGTGCCACAGTAACATTTTTAGAAGTGATTTGCCTGTGTTTATGTCTACACAGACCTCTGAAAAAAAATAGAACATTAAACCAGTAAATCCTATTGTCCACCAGGCTCTTGAACTAATCTATGTGGCACATCTCTCTGAATTCATTGGGTCACTTTCTGTGATATAACTCAAGGGATAGCGAGTCATTTTCCTTAACAGAGAGTGAGTAGAGTTCATCTTAATTCTGTCTTTGGCATCACATTTGACCCTTGTCACCTCTTTATGTTGGAAAAGGTCAAGACAATATGCTACTAAATGAGAATGATTTCTAACTTAAGCATGTGGTACAGCCAATGTTATGGAGTACTGAGCAACAGAATTGACTTCCTGGGGGAGAGCCAACACATTGGCTAAACATAAATATCTATATGTTCATTTGAAAAAAATAAAATAATAGTTTTTCTTAGGGTCAATGGTTTGAAACAACATGTCAAAGCATAATGTATAAAGAATATAGCCTGTATAGTGTAAGCAAATTCTCCATCACTTTTTTTTGTTTTGTTTTTTCCTGGATGGAGGTAAAAATGCCATTTCTAGGGTCAGACCTAGAAATTAGAAGGGAAGGGACCTGGCGGCCTTTTGAGTAAAGGTGGATTGAGTGAATAAATGTCTGGCTTCTGAACTCAACCAAAGCTAGTTCTGCAGAGCACTGGTTTTCAAAACAGTAAAACTCTTTGGCAGAAACAATTAGAGCTCTAAAGGAAGATTAGGTTTCAGTCGCCATTGCGGTTAGACAGACAAGACTTTTTTCTCCATTTCTCTTTCCTGCTTAATCCTCAAGTTTATCTTTTGAATAAAATTGATTCTAACTTCATAAACATTTTGGAGAAAATTAAGACTTTAATTTCATGAATCTGTTGGTAGGTGGCAAAAGAGAGTATAATGCACATCTTTGATTAGAGCTGCAAGATAGGCCTCACACTCTTCAATGTGTTTTCAACTGACAAATGACTCTTGGTGAGAGGGGTTCTTCAGAGCAGAATCCATGTATGAAGCAGTTAATGTGTGTGTCAGACAAAATCAGCATATATACAAGGTAGTGAATTCGAGTCCTTTTAACTTGATTTTCTGCTTATTTATATTTCTTAACTGGGGCCCACAGAACAGCATCCTCAGCATGCCCTTGGAACATAACAAAAATATAATTTCAGGTCCCTCCAGATCATAAAAATTTGCATCCTGGGCTCCAGGAATCTCTTCACAAACTATGTGCATGACTCCAATGCATGTTAAAGCCTGAGAAATGCTGATTTTAAAGAACTGATCTTTGATGTATGGCGTAAACCTACTTTTTTAAAAACTATAAGCTACTTTATTTAAGAAACGTGTTTTACACATTTGCTTATAATACCTTTGTAGCTAGCTGTCACTCCATTTTCCAACACTGATGTAAAATTCCTTCCACCACTGTCCTCAGATATGAAGATGCTGTTTTAAAAAAATAAAGTGATACATGGAAGATTATGTGTAAATGTGTTATAACATCCTTACTTAAAAAACAGCTAATCAACCATGTTTTGTTTCTGCTAGCCTGGAAAACTTCAAGGTCAATGATACCTATATCCTTGACTAAAATGTCAGATTTTTTTTTCTCTTCATTTATTTTCTTTCTCCTCACATGCTGACTAGTATATATGTAAGGGGAAATCTGTTTAAGTAAAGATTTGGCAACAGTGACAATGAAATTATGACATTGTCTTTTCACCCTGAATCTGGACCCAGAATTGGAGACAACATTCTAACAGGTCACATTGCCGTGACTCTTTGCTCCTCTGCTTTAGATGTTGACCACCTGTTGAAAGATGGCCCTAACCCAAGCAAGGTTCTTGCCAGGTCCAGCACAATGTGGACAAGCCTGGGCATGATACCTGGCACTTTTGAACTCATTAAGAGCGTATGCTCCTTTGCAGGATTCTAACTGACCCACTCCCATATGCTGGCTGGGCTGAGAGTGTACTCACAAAAATGTATGAGAGCCTCAGTATGGGGAGAGATATCAGAGCAGTGTGCATGCATAGAATTCACTTTGTTCTCACTATGCAAGCAAGAGAGACTATTTGTAATTTTAAAGCACAAGGGAAAGAATAACTGATGTTTAAAGTTTAAAAATTAAGATGAACATGCAGCCTCTGGTTAGTTATTGATCCAGTCCTGGGTTATTTTTAAAAAGCAAATCAGCCAGCTGTGCTGACACTCAGTAGATTCATCTTTCCTACTTCATCATGCTGTCAGCACACCATGATTTAGTGGGTCCTAAAGGCAATAAATTAGGGGGGTGTTTGTTGCAGCTGAGTTATTATGCTTGCTTTTCCCCCAATTATCTCCTATTTTGCAAGTATTTTATTAGGGGTATAATTTTTTACTTAACACCATCTTGATTATGATTTCCTTATTTTTAATAAATACACACTTTCATTGAATCACCATGAGATTCAAGTCACAAAGTTGTTTATGACTTTCAGTCATGCATAGTACAGCACCCTTCACTAGTTATATTTCCTGCTATCAATGTCCAAGTTTCCCACCTGCCCTCATTCCTACTGCCTTTGGGGCAGACATTTTTCTTCTCCCTATTTTTCTCTTCTTTTTTACCTTTTAGACAATGTGGGTTCACTGAAGAGGTATCATGCATATCACTTTAACTTCTTTCAATACCAGTTACTGTCAAAATTATCATTTCCAACAATCATTGTCAGAGTGGTACTTTCTCTACCCTAGCTGTACTCCCTTGGTATTTTGGGCATGCTTCCAGATGGGAATGGTTCTCCTGGCCCTCATCCCTATAGTCTTTGGATATTAATACCAGACTATTTGGTATCCCATAAATAAGGACAATCATTCAACATCTATCTCTCTTCCTCTGAATTATTTTGTTCAGCATAATGCTCTCTGTATTTATCTATATATAAGGAAATTTCATGACTTAGTTTTTTCATAACAGCCATTTAGTATATCATTGTGTAGCGGAACCCTAGCTTCTTTATCTGCTCATCTGTTCAAATGATTGGATTGTTTCCAGATTCTGGATATTTTGAATAATGCTGCAATGAACTAGGAGTGCAGAGGGCTTTACTGCTTTGTGTTTTTGAGTCCTTAGGTTATATTCCTACAATGGGTATTGCTGAGTTATGTGGAAACTCAACTTTTAGTTTTGTGAAAATGTCCAAATTATTTTGCAAAACAGTAAATGAGAGTCTTTTCTCCCTGCATCCAAGCCAGCACTGGTTATTCTTGTTCTTTTTAATGTTTTTCAGTCTCTACTATGAGAGGATATTTTATTGGGTATGAATTTGCATCTCCCTGATGATTAATGATGTGGAACTATTTTCATTGGCCTTTTTTTCATTGGTATTTCTTCTATGAGGAAGTTTCTCTTCATTTCTTCTTCCAATTTTGGGATGGGGTTAGATTTGTTTTCTTGTTAAGGTCTACCAATGTATTATATATCTTAGATAACCTTTTTTTAATTTGATCACTGTGCTCACAAAATTTTTCATACTGGGGTTTCTGTCATAGAAACCAGTGTGATCTTTCCACCACCAATGTCTTCCCTTTTCCTTTTCTCAGTGAAGTCCCCTGCCTGTTTCTCAGACAGTCATTCTGCCTTTTGGCATTAAGCTCTATTGTCTCTGAATATTATGCAAATAAAAACAACAATGAGACATCACCTCATGTCACAGAGACTGGCACACATCACAAAGAACAAGAATAACCAGTGCTGGCGAAGATGTGGAGAGAAAGAAACTCATTCACTACTGTTGGGAATGCCATCTAGTCTAACTTTTCTGGAAAACATTGTGGATTTTCCTCAAAACGCTGAAAGTGAGTTCCCATATAATTTAGCAAAAGAACTCCTAAGGATATAACCTAGGGACACATAAACACAATACAAAATTGCCCTCTGCATCTCGATGTTTATTGCAGCACTATTAACAATAGCCAGCATCTGTAAACAACAGATGAGTGACTAAACAAAACATATACACAATGGAATACTATGCAGCTATTAGGAAAACTAAAATAAAATTTGCCTATACATGGATGAACATGGAGACTATTATGCTGAGTCAAATGAACCAGAGTGAGAGGGAAAGACACTGAATAGTCTGCAGGATATAAAAATATTAAGAGTATTGTAAAATAAAAATAAAATTAACAAGTAGTGGGATCACCCCAGGATCCATGTTTCTAACCCTTTAGGTAGACAGGTCTGATAAAAAGGGTGGCAGAGTAGAAATACTACCAGGCCAGTGAGGAGAGGATTCATCTAAATAAGTCTGATTTGCACTTCATGACTTCTCTGCCATGTGCTGCCTTTGCATGAGTCAAAGACAGAACTGTTCTTTCTTTTTCAAAACCAATTCACAATCCCAGCAGAGGGAGGTAGAGTGAAACTCAAAAGTAACTATCAATGGGCTTTTACATGTCAAAGAAAGAGGTTATGGAGGATACCAAGGAATAGTAAATTGGGGAACACCTTTGTTTGGGGTTGACAACTGAGTATTATGTATGGCAATAATATTAGGAGACAATATCTTAAATACTAAGTCCTTATCAGATTGTTATTGGTTGAATAGATTTTCCAACTCTGTTGGGCAATTTTTTATATTCTAATCACTATTTCCTTTTAGTTGCAAAAGGTTCTTAATTTAGGGCTGGAGAGATAGCATGGAGGTAGGGCATTTGCCTTGCATGCAGAAGGACGGTGGTTCGAATTCCAGCATCCCTACCAGGAGCTATTTCTGAGCATAGAGCCAGGAGTAACCCCTGATCGCGGCTGGGTGTGACCCAAAAACCAAAACCAAAAAAAAAAAAAAAAAAGCTTAATTAAGTGTAAGCCTATTTGTTTATCTTTGCATTTACTTGCTTGGTCAGTGATGTGTCATCCTTGAAGACGTCTTTACCTTCAATGTTATGGAGAGCTCTCTCTACATTTTTCTCTGTTATTTTATTGTTTAAGGTGATATTAATATCTTGATTTAACTTTTGTGCATAGCTTTAAACAGAAATTTAAGTTCACTTTTTAAATGTAGTTTACCACTTTTCCCAACACTGCTTGTTGAAAAGGCTTTCTCCTTGTCCCCATTTCAAAATTCTTGCATATTTATCAAAGATTACTTGACCACATACCTGAGGGTTAGTCTCAAGATATTCATGTATTTTCATTGATCTGAGATTCTGTTCCTTATTCCAATACCATGCTGTTTAATAACCACTTCTTTATAAGACAATATGAAGTAAAGGAAATTGATGCCACCCTTTTGTTTTATTTTTTAAGGTTGCTTTAGTTATTCTTAAGGGTTTATTGTTCCATATGCATTTCAGAAGCGTTTGATCTATTCTTTGCAAAATGCCATGGGTAGCCTTGTAGGATTGCATTCAATCTATACAATGAGGAGTTTTGTCACTTTCATTTGTTTCTTGCATGTAGCAGAAAGTTGGGTTCATTTTATTGATCTATTTTGCCCCTCTTTATCTCTTAATTGATGTATTTAGTTCATTAACATTGAGGAAGATTATTGTCCTGGAATTTTGTGCCATTATTTAGTAGAAGTTTGGTCTATTTGTGGGATTTGCCTTGCCTTAATTATCTTGTTTGGTTCCTTTAAAGTTGATTTTGAGTCTGTAGAGTTCCTGGGCTTTTATTTATCCTTGAATCCATGTTTGTTTCCTTCAAGACTTAATGAGTGTCTGGCCAATTAAAATATTCTTGGTGAAGTATTCATTTTATTGAGTTCTCTCACTATATCCCACAACTGCCTTCAGGCCTAATATGTTGCTTGTGATAATCAGCTGTAAATCTTAGATATTCTCTTTTGTATGTAATTTTCTCTTTTGATCCTGTTGCTTTCAGTATTTTATTTATACTTATCATTTTCATAATTGTGATTAGATGATGTTTTTGTGTCTTCTGTTGTTTTTATTTGAGTTATTAGTACTCTCCAGCCATCCAAGTTGTAGGTGCATTAACCCTTCAAATTCTGAGAACTTTCCAGCAATGATGTCTGTCACCATTGTTTTCTTTCTGGTTTTCTAGAAATTCAGTGGTTGTTTTTCATTGTTGTTTGTTTTTTTCTTTTTTATTTAAACATTGTGGTTACAAAGTTTCTCAAATACAGTTACTTTTTTTCACAGATTAAGGTGTTCATTGTTCATGATTTTGTGACCTGAGCGATAACACAGAAGGAAGGGCATTTGTTTTGCACAAGGCCAACCCATGTTCAATCCCTGGCATCCCATAAGGTCATCCCAAGCCTGCCAGGAGTGATTCCTGAGTGAAGAGCCAAGAGTAACCCCTGAGCACTGCCAGAAATGGCAAAAAAAAAAAGATTTAAAGAAAAATTAGTTTACAATTGAGTTACAGTCAGACAATGTACAACAACCCTCACCAGTGCACATTTCCCACCACCAATGTCTCCAGTTTTCCTCTCACATTCCCTAGTGCCCTCTCCCCTTCCTGTCTCTGGAGCAAACATTTTTTTCTCTGTCTCTCTATCTCTCTGTCTCTGTCTCTCTCTTTCTCTCTCTCCTCACCATTGTGGTTTGAAGCACTATTGTTAATGGAAGAGTGCCATACATGTCACTTTATACATCCCCTTGCAGCACCCAATTTTTCTCGAGAGCTATCAGTTCCAACTTAGATTGTCACAAAAGAACTTTCTATATTTCTAATTGCACTCACTGCTTTTTATGACAGACCTCCTCCCATGGACTGGCCCTCTTGATTCCAATAGATCTTATGCTATTTCTGTTAAATTTATCCCTAAGTTCTATTGTCATCCATTCATTTATTTTGAAGTTTTTTTCCCCATCTTCTGGTTATTTATTTTAAGACCTTTTCCATCTTGCAATGTTGTTTTCAAGTGTTATGTAGCTCATCTTTGAGCTAACTGCTTTTTTACTTGCAGCTATTACTCTGCTGGTGAAACCTTCCAGTGAGTTTTTCATTTCAACTACTAAGTTTTTCAGTTCTGTCATTTCTATTCGATTTTTTCTCAGGTCCTCTTGGGTCTTATCGGCTATCCTTATCAGGCAATATAGGTGGCTGGTACTAGTTGAGTCTTCATACTATCATCTTTATTCACTAAGCCTGGTGGTATTTTGTGTCATTTTCTCATTGTGACCTTTGTAGTGTGATTGTTGTTTTTTTGTTATCTAGAAGAAAATTGTAGCCTCAGAGTGAAGCAAAGCAGTTGTGCTAGTCTAAGCATGCACCAACCTGGTCTGAACATTGTTCTTCTGAGTCACGGAGAGGACCCTACTGCCAGTCAGTCTGTCTGCCTCAATTCTTTGGGACAGTGTCTGGGCATACATTTTTATCTAGGGATTATAGGTGTTCAAAGAAATGTATCTACTACCTTGCTGGTATGGCAAGAGCAAGCTGAGGCAGACCACATTCTAAACTGATCCCAAGTCAGATGACTCATGACCCTCTGTCTGAAAAAAAGAAGCCCAGCATAAGTTTCCTGCTGTGTACCATCCTGTTTCCCAACTCTTGAAAATGTGGACTCCTGAATATATGTGATTGGAGGTATCCAGTAGAATGGGAAGTAAAGAAGATACCAGAAAACAAACCAAGTTATATTATACCAACTATATGCTTCCCACAAATGTATATGCAAGCCCATAGATGGGATTATAGGTCCTTATTCCATCACAGTGATAGAAAGGAGATTCTAAAACTAATGTAGCCTATTCCCATATGTGGTGACATTTGCTTATGCCTCCCTCTGTGAAGACATATACCCCCACTGAAATAGTTGAGGATCCACCAGCTAAAAAGTGATGATGACTTGCATCAGATATGTTTGCCTCAGAACACAAAGATTGCCAAATGTCAGACACCACAATCATGACCAGAAATAGACTAGTGGGAGTTATAAGTTTTATGTGTCTAAACTCCTCCTTAGAAGAGAATTGACATTTTAGCTGAATCAACTAAATATATAAGCCCAGTGAGTCAACAGTTATGACTCCTTTTATATCTCCTTTTTCAACAAAATCAACAAAAAGAGCAGCTGTGCCAGACACCACTGTTTGGAGCTGGCATGATTTCTGGGAGCCCCAGGGACTGACATCAGAGCCCCAGTTATGAACTTCATGGTTCTTGGAGAACAGAGACATGTTTTTTGTCTCAGTCCCAGTTCTCTTTACAGAATACACAGTCCTCTATGTACTTTGTGGTTTCAGGTCTGATACCAAGGTCTTTAATCCATTTTGATCTGACTTTTGTGCATGGTGTTAAGGAGATGTCTGAGTTCACTTTTTTGCATGTAGTTGACCAGTTTTCCCAACACTGCTTGTTGAAGAGGCTTTTCTTGCTCCGCTTTGTATTTCTTGCCCCTTTGTCAAAAATTAATTTATTGTATGTTTTGGGGTTAGTCTTTGAACACTCAAGCCATAGTGTCAAAAACAAAGAGAGAAAAGGAGAGAAGAAAATGCCTTTCCAAAGAGAGGTGTGGTGGGGTGGAAGGGGAAATTAGGGACATTAATGGCAGGAGAGTTGCACTGGTGAACATCCTATGATTGAAACTCAACTAGGAACAATTCTGTAACTATGATGCTGAAATAAATCAATTTAAGAAAAAAGAATACATAGTTCCTGATTTGATTAAGTTCTCAATATTTTTTGCTCTCTGTCTATGTCTCCATCTCTGTCTCTTTCTCTCACTCTTTCACTCACTCTCTCTCTCTCTCTCTCTCTCTCTCATTGTGTCTCTCCCTTACATTTCTGTAGCTGTCAGAACTTCATTTGACCTGATTTTCTTATCTTTCAAATGAATGCAATTCAATTTATTTTACTTTCTTCACGACATTGCTAAAAAGAGCTAAAAAGTTAATACATATAAATGCACTTTACAGAATGAAGACTATGAAAACTAAAAAATGATTGGTCTTTAGGCATGACATCTTAATGCCTTCCTCATTTCTAGAGTCTAAGAAAGCCATATGATAGTCTGGGGAATACCTGGGTGGTTCTGGAAAGAAAATAGAAGTTCTTTGTTAAAATGCTGATTCAATACATCTGAAAAACTAACCTAGGAGAAATCAAGGAAGATAACCAGTGAGTGAAGCTATAGATGAATTTCTAACCCAAACATTTTTGCTAACGTGTTAGTATTAAGCCTGTGAGCCACTTGAATCTATACAGAAGAAATCAAGCTACTGAAAATTGGGAAGAAATTTTTGAGTCATACATACACCACCAGAAATTAAAAATTTGGATGTAAACAAAGTTCACCACACTTGTCGCCAAATATGGCTGACACTCTATTTATTTTCCATGAGGTTTTCTCCAGGTGCTCTTGTCCAGAATGAGAAAGCGCAGGGCACTGCAGCTTGGAAAATCAGAAAATCCAAGAAAGCCAGCACAGAAGCTACTAAAAAATCCACTCAAGACTGAAAGAATTTAGTTTGTCATCAGTACTCATGGTTCCAAGCACCTGTTTTAGGATACTGTGCAGAAGCAGATTCAAGATGAGGTATTCACATGCCATTAAATGACAAGGAGAGTTCTAGTAAAACCAGCCAGAGAAGAGGAAACATCAGGGAAGAAGTTAAGTAAATGTGTGAATTCTGGCCTAGTCTCAACCTTGGCCCAATCCCCTGGGAAGAACTACGAAAGTATAAGTGACTTCTTAAGATTTAATCCATTTAGAGACGGGGTGTCAAGTTTTCAGGCCACCTGTTGGCTTTCAAGCCAACTCTCAGACACTCAACATCTGCAGCTTCACCCAGAGCCAATGGGAACCTTCAGACATTTCTTGGAGGAGAGTTGCAGGGGATGGCTTTAGAGTTAAAAGAAAATAGGCAACAAAGAAAAATGCCTGGAATTGATGTCAAGAGTTTGAGGGGATGTGTATAGAATTTATAATTCACTGTCCACTCCTGTGCATCATCTTTTTGCTCTATAACTGACCTCTTTTCTCCTGACAGTTAACTCATCATATTTCTGCTTGCTTTAATGGTATTGGTAATATTCCTTGCAAAACTTTGTCCAACCTCCATGTCATAGACCTTCCTGTCATAAGCCTCATCGTCATAAGGCCCTTCCAGTCAGGACTAGATATACCTCAAGACTCATCTGTAATGTCATACACCTGTGTGTTGGTTAGATCTTCTCTGTTTTGCAGCTAAAATAATCATAAGCACAACAGGTAGCATTTAATGGATGTTTATAACTGTACTTCTTTTTTATGAACTTTATTTATATTAGTTATTGAGTCTTCCCAATCACTCTATTGTGTACATAAAACTACCATACTTTGGGGGAAGACTTCTCAAATAATGCTCAGAAGTTCTGAGGGTGGTCCTACCAGGTTTCTCAACCAATAAGTCCAGTAGTTCCATATAACTGCTCAAAGACATGGTGCATCTTAGGCACTGCAGTGCTAGGAATAATTTGGCAATATAGGGGGCCATGAAAGCTGCACCAAGTGATACTTGGGGACCATTTCATGTTGGAAGTCAAAGTGTATAAAACAGGTACTAGGCATGTATGCCAACTCCTCAACTATCTTTTTTTTCCAAAATTACCACTCTAAAGGGATAGAATGATAGTAGTGATTATTTATCTTTTCTGTGTAGCTCACTTGGATGAATCCCAGTACTATAGATGTTTCCCCTGAGCCTGCTAAAAATGATTCTTGTGTACAAAGAGAGGAGTAAGCCATGAACATGCTAAGTGTGACCCCTAAACAAAAACAAAACAAAAATATTGTCATTCTTATTTTATAGATAGGACAAGTGAACTATAAGGGCAAAGAGATAGTACAGTGTGTATGATGCTTGCCTTTCACATAACCAGATTAGATCCTAAATACCCCATTTTATCCCCTACATTAACCCAAAATGATCCCTGAACATAGGAATATCTGTGCCATATATGGCTTCAAATCATATAAGCAAACAAAAAATGAACCAAGCTGTTTTCAATAGAAAATATGTCCTAAGTAATATGTTTGCTTATGGAAAATTATTCTTGGGAATATATAAAGAAACAAATATTGGGGCCAGAGCAATAGCACAGAGAAAAGGGTGCTTGTCTCTCATGTGGCTGACCTGGATTCAATTCCTAGCATCCCATATGGTCCCAAGCCTGCCAGGAGTAATTTCTGAGCACAGAGCCAGGAGTAACCCTTGAGAGCTGCTGATTTTGGCTCAAGAACAAAAATGTGAAAAAGAATCAAATATTTAGCATCTGTTTAGAAAATGAAAACCAATATGACACATGCAGTAATGATTTGTAAAGAACTTGTAGTACAGGTCATTCCATTTTCCCTCATAGTAGAGAGTGAGCATAATAAATAAAAGGTAGAATAGGTAACTTTTTTATTTTTGCAGTAAAATATTTTCAAGTTTTGATACCAGGTGGTGAAAGGAAGACAAGAAAGATACCGATGTCCTATCACATAGGACTTGTAGCCAGAATGGAAGATCACATGTGTGTATATAGAGACTGGTACTAATTCTTTATAGCAGCTCTTGACCAATCTAATTTATTCTTATTATTGGAGAGGAAATCATTTAAAGTATTCTATGCATTACTTTGAGGGTGGCAGCATCCTACTTTAAGTCCCTTAATGTTGGGATTTGAGGGAGTACAACAGGTAAGCCACTTTTCTTACACATGATGATCCAGGTTCAAACCCAGTACCCCGCAAAGTTCCTTGAGCTACCAGGAGTGCATTCAGAGTGCAAGTTCTGAGAACTGTAGGTAAAGCCCAAAAGCAAGCCACTAAACTTCTATTGTGTCTCCAATATACTTACTCCAGACTCCTGACTTGCTGGCCAAGATCCTCATGAAGTATGTCTGTGAGTCTCTTCACCTCACCTTTTACTACTCATATACCATCTCCTCTATTATTAAGAACTACTTTAAGTCTCCAGAAACAAAAAAAAATTTCCTCTCACACTTTTAGATCTTGAAACTATTGTCTGTTTTAATCATCTTACCCATTGACCTGCTTTGATCTATGTCTCATGCTGTCTTAGGAGACTTCCTTACTCCTTGAAGGTTATGTTCGTTCCTATAATTCTGTGTATTTCCGCATGTTATCTCATTTATTCCACTCCTTTGTGAGTTTCTTACAGCCTAAGGAAAGAAGATAAACAGAGTTATTAATGGCACTGACCTAGGAAGCTCTATCAAATACTTTCTTGGAGAGAATGTGTCATTTTTATCATCTCCATGGAAAAGTTACACACATACTCATCAAATTGGTATGTAATATTAAATTAGATGAGGTTACCAGAATTGTAGATATGGGGAAAAAATAGAAAGTGTTCTCAAAAGATTAGAAAATGATTTCATCAACAAAGCTGAAATGTAATATGGCAATGCCAGGTCACCCTCCAAAGAACACAAATCCTGTTACACAAATATAGGCTGGCTAAGCATAAATATAGTAGAAAAACACTTAGGATGCATAACTAACTATGAGATAAATGTGAGTCAGCAATGAGGTACCATTACAGGGAGAACATGCATGCCAATTTCATTTTTCCCAGATCTTCTAACTGATGTTTGATATATTTAGTTTGGAAAAAGTTTTTACCTTTAATCTGGCTTTCAGATTAGAGGAGTGAAGAAAGCATTTTCAGTCACCTGAAATAAGCTAATGAATATATTTTTGGGGAAAATGGAGGAAAATGAGGTAAATTAGCATAGACTAGAAAGGGAAATTGCAGTGTCTGAAAATCTGCATACATTTTAAACTGTTACAATTAGCCACACGCTACATTAACTTCATTTTATAACAACAGTCTTGCAGGTTAAATGTTATTGTTAACATTTTACAGATTATCATATGGGGACATTAAATTGTTCTCTTGTGTTCAAGAAAGAGCAAATGGATTGAGGATTCTGGTTGACAAATCATTTTTCTTCCACAGAATCTTTGAGGAAAATATCTTGCTCATAAGGAGAATGAATAATCCCAAGTCAAAGTCATTTACCTAGCTTATAGCCTGATTGTTATATGCTATAATAACTTTAAAGTGATTGGAGTGAATGAATGCATAAACACAGACAGCTATAAAATATTTAGGCGAGTCAATATTAAAGACTGTAAAATCTCTCTCCTTAAGAAGATAGATGATTCTCTGCAAAGCTTTGTTGAATAGAAAGGCTTCACAATTTTTATGCTGTATCTTAGATGTAGTAAAACAAGAATGGAGAATACTTACAAAAATAGAAATGCTTATTTATAAAATATATGCACAATTATGTGCTACTAAACCTTATGTAATTGCAAAAATTAGTTGACAGTTTATGAGGCACTACAGTCAATTTTGATGCATTTTCTTTTTTACCCCACTTAATGGTTTTCACAGTTTTAAGTTCACCACATCTCCCTTTGGAAGACATGAATTAAGATCCCCATTAGCTGAAGTTTTTTCAGGGTTCAAAGAATCAAGAGATTATGGGGTGGAAAAGGAGACCAAGGGAGATAAGGAATGGAGAGGGAAGAGAGAAAGAGTTCATTTCTTTAAATATAGATCTTGTGTCTAGATCTTCAGCTCTCTAGGTAGGTAAAGTTCATCATATGCCAGGAAAACCTACCAATCAGGCAGTCTGATAAGATTTGACTCCTGGAAATGAATAGATTACTCTTCTAAGGGCTATAAGAGGAAGCGATTCCCATGAAAAAAGGTTGTTGCTCATAGCTACTTCCCTAATAATGCCCAGCACAGAGAAACAGACATAAAAGAGGTCCTTGAATGATCTGATGCTATGACCTGTGCCCTGATCAAAAGTGAGTTATCTAAGTTTGAGGCTGCCCTCCAAAGGATATACCTCTCCAATTCAGAAGTGATTTTACTAAATGGTATCAGAAAACTCTAGTTGTGGACAATTACAAAAAGCTACCAACCTCAGCTTTTCAAAGTGAAAAGTCTCTGAGCAGAGGCTATTTAATAAAACCCTATATTTCCATTCTAAGATGTGTTTTCAGTATATGTATGTGAGTACAGAATTAAGAAGGATAGAATTCAGGGATGACAGCATAAGAATTTAAGTGTTTCTTTTAAATATAGCCAACCCATTAGATTTCTGGCATTCTTTGCTAGAAATATGGTCTCTTGGGGCCGGAGAGAGAGCATGGAGACAAGGCATTTGCCTTGCATGCAGAAAGATGGTGTTTCAAATCCCAGCATCCCATATGGTCCCCTGAGCCTGCTGGGGGCGGTTTCTTTGCATATTGCCAGGAGTCACTCCTGAACACTACTGGGTGTGACCCCAACACCAAAATAAATAAATAAATAAATAAATAAATAAATAAATAAATAAATAAATAAAATGTGCTAAAAGTCAATAGTCATTAAGACAGCATAATATTGGAATTAAGACAGATCTCAAATCTATGGGATAGGATTGAATATTCAGAGAATGACCCCTATACATACAATCAATTAATCTTTGACAAAAGAGCAAGAAATACAATGTGGAACAGGGAAAGCCTCTTCAATAAGTGGTTTTGAGATAACTTGTCAGCCAAATGCATGAAAGTGAATTCATATCTTTATCTAACACCATATCATACCTTATATCATACCTGAAACTATAAGTTACATAGAATAAAATGTAAGCAAATCATTCCATAACATTGAGACTAAAGGCATCTTCAACAAGGAAGATATCAGGAAACACCACTGGCCAAGCAAGTGGAAGTAAAGATAAACAAATGAGAACATATTAAACTAGAAGTTTCTGCACTTAAATGAAACAGTGACTAGGATACAAAGTCTACCCATAGAATGGGAGAAAGTTTTTACCCAATACAATCTGATAAGGAGATAATACACGATACTGACAGAAACTAACAGAAAATACCTAGCCCCATAAAAACATGAGAGAAGGCCTTCGACATTGGGGCCACCCCAGGCCCCATGCCCGGGAGATCAGACTCAGGATCCAACCACGATTCCGTGGAGAATCAGCAGCCAGGAACCACCCACCCTCCTCCCCAGCCCTCACACCCTGCACAGGGGCAAAGGCGGGGAAAACTTGGGATTCCCAGGGCCGGGGGGAGGGGGGGGGAGGCAGGAGAGGGTGCAGCTGGGGGCCTACCAAGGCT
>PVKC010004855.1:5529-17852 GCA_004027635.1 Crocidura indochinensis | reverse complement strand
TTGAGGGAGTGAATTCATTGTGGAATTCCGATGTTAACACTCAGTAAACACGTGGTGCCCACTGTACCTGGAGAGGTTTATGATGTCATTTAAGTACTACACAGCCTAATTAATCCCCAAGGAAGCCAGTCGTTAATCATTTCGTTAAAATAATGGCTGATCACGCATGCCACTATGCACAGTGGAGAGAGTTTACAGAGTTACTACTAGCTTGCCAGAAGCACAGAATTCTTGGAGCAAGCGTTTTATTAACGGAAACTTGTGCTGCTTTGGTAATAAAAGAGTAGTTTTCAGACTATAACACCGTGCTCCGCTTTCTTAGAGTTCCCTTTATTTAGTCAAGTCAATCAACAGTTAAAATGGCAGAAAATGTCAACCTATTTGACGACTTTTAGTTTCATGCTCAGAAGCTTTGGGATACAGGATATGTATTTGAAAATTGTTTCCCACAATTTGAAGATTTGTTTACAGTTGCTAAGTGGAAAATACTCTTTTTCTCTAGAGATTTTTTTTTCTGTGGGAGCTTTTTTGTTTTATGTTGTTGGGTTGTTTTTATTTTTTGTAAGTGGTGGAGTACAAAACTGCATGTACTCTTAGCTGGGTGGGAAGGGTGCTGTAGGGTAGGGTACCAGTGATTAAACTTAGGTTTGCTGTGGACCAGGTGAGCACCCTATTTGCTGTGCTTTCTGCTCAACCCCAGTGATGGATGCATTTTTAAAGAAATGTACCGAAGAAGATGTGTAGGCAGTTACTTGCTTCGTTTTACAGCACGATTGAGAGGGAACCATACTGAAACTGGCCTTTTGCTCCGAAAAAATAATAAATAAAAATAAGTAAAAAGTTCCTCATTGTCTGGGGTGTGCCGGATGACATGTTCTAGTGCTCTGGTTTTCATTAAAAGGATTCTTTTCCAGAGAAGATAGTGACACATACTCAAAGGGTCTTTGACCCCTTTCTGTAGCCACACAACCCCACCCCCATGAAATCATACACAGTTATGGAATATAAGTATATAGAATGTTACTTTAGCGGTCTTCCCGGTTGTAAGAGTACCTTTATAGGTGACCACCTGAAACTCACTCGAGTTTTCAGTAATAGCAGGCAGGGGGAATGATGATGGATTGATTACTAACAGTCCTGATGTGTTCATTCAAGACATTTCTAAAGATTTGTATTGAATACACAGATTTGCATTAATTACATTTCATGCTGAGAGACGGTGGAGGGGAGGAGAGAGAGTTGGAGTTCATTTCTCTTTTCTGTTCCTGTGTGTGTGGCTTCTTTTGGGGACACCTTCCTTTTCCACTCTTCCTGGTCTTCTCGCTCCTGCTTGTTTTCTCTATGGCACCTGATGGGTGATAATGTGGCCTTCCAAATTCTTCCCTTTTCTAGAAGATGCAGTCCATAGGATCATCCTCATCCTGATCGCTTAGGGGGCATGTGTAAAGTACTGATGCGTCACAGGAGCCCCAACCAACACCTCATGAAATTGTAATTTTAGTTCTAAGTGTCTGTTGGAGGTTATGGGGGTAATATGGGGTTTCAGTCAGACACTGAAATCAGTGACAAATTAGGCTCTTTTATTTCATTATCTATTGCATGTCTCTTTGGGTTCTTCTATGCAAACATTTACCATAAAGCCTCCCAATGGCTTGTCACAAATAATATTCTGGGGCCCGGGAGATAGCATGGAGGTAAGGCGTTTGCCTTTCATGCAAAAGGTCATCGGTTCGGATCCCGGTGCCCCATATGGTCCCCCGTGCCTGCCAGGAGCAATTTCTGAGCATGGAACCAGGAGTAACCCCTGAGCACTGCCGGGTGTGACCCAAAAACCAAAAAAAAAAAAAAAAAAAATTAAAAAAAACAAATAATATTCTGACCCTTTTATCTGTGTGGCAGCCCAAAAGTTATCTGAAACTGTCTTAGTGTTAAGTTCATTCGGTGTTCAGGCCTTACGTCCTGTACCCAGGTGTCTGTCACTCCTGTGGTACCAAGAATTGAACCCACCTCATGCCAGAAAGGTGCCTTCCCAGCTCCCCTCTGCACCACCCCACCCCATCTCACCCACCCACCCCCACAAGTGTATTCATTGTTACAGTAAAAGTTACTTTCTAACTATTCCTGAATTACATTGTGGAAGTTCTTGCTAATTAGGACGGGAAAAATACATTTTATCCTGCTTTACAAGCCAGTTGCAATTCACATGGGTGGTTTTCACTCTGTCAATGTCAGTTCTAGTGATGGGCTTTGATCCCAGGGAAGCAATGTGTGAGTTAACAGCAACTGCAGGTCAGAGTAACTATATCAGTAGCTTTTCAGGGACCAAAAAGAAATACTTTTATGTATGAGATAAGGAGCTTGGTATAGTTAGGTAAAAGGGAAGAGATCCTGGCTCCCTCCCTTCCGTCCCTCCCCCCCCTCACTCACTCTCTCACACTCTGACTCACTCACACGCGCACACACACATTAATTTTAAAGGGAGTGCAGTGGGTATGATCTTGTTTTTCGTCCATCTGATGCAGCTTTGCTCCCCCAGCACCCCCCCTCCCAATCCCCCATGTGGTTCCCCGAGCACCACCAGGAGTGATTCCTTGGTACAGAGCCAGGAGTGAATCCTGAATACAGTTGGATGGTGGCCCCCAAACACTCCTCCTCCCATGACTTATTACACCTTTTTTTTTTTTAGACATTTTACTATTTTTATTTCACCTTCATTTTTTTTAGCTGAATAAAAAACACAGAAAGACCAATCCTATCAAGTTTTGAGATGTTTATTAGGCCACTGGTCTAGATTTGCTTTGTGGGGTGAGAGTCAGAAAGTGGAAGTAGAAATATAATTGTTTGTTTATAAGCTCAGCTATTTCTGTTTAGGAATGCTTAGCCCAACTCTTACAAATGGGAATTTGAAGAGTGATGCCAGTGATCTGAAGCAGCAGACAGAGAAGCCCTCCTGAAGGCAGCTTAGAGGACCCTGCTTGGCCCCTCCTCCAGGTCCCAAGCAGGACTCTGGCATTGCTGAAGAGGCCCTCTCTAAAAATTATGTCCCAAGGACGAAGTACTTGCATTCAGGAGGCCTGGATTCTCCATGAACCCCAAGCAAGTCTGAAATAAACAAACGAACAGCCCTTCTAAATACAAAAGAATTCTCAAACTCACTGAGATTGAAAATGGGACAAGGAGGTGTGGATTTTCGTTAAGTGAAAAGCTTTACGTAGGACTGGAGAAAGAGAGTGTAGGGAGTAAGGCACTTCTTGTTTGCAGCCTACCCTGGTTTGATCCCCAGTCAGGCCCCTGAACGTCGCCATATGTGGCCCTATCTCACCACACAACTCCCCTTCAGAAAGAATCTCACAGGGGTCACTTTTGCCATCTTGCTTCTCGGCTCTTTTTGGTTTTTGGGTCACAACCGTTTGATGCTCAGGGGTTACTCCTGGCTAAGCACTCAGAAATGGCCCCTGGCTTGGGGGGACCATATCGGGATCGAACCACGGTCTTTCCTTGGCTAGCGCCACCTCACCGGCCCTCTCAGCTCTTTTCAATTCACTCATCATCTAGATTCTTAGATTGTTAAAGTTACATCTTAGAAGTAGCATATGTCCAGATTCTACAGTGTAAAAAACTGATTTTTTTTTTTTAATCAATAGAATTTTATTAGGGAGACAACAAACCTCAGTCCTGAATCCTGCACTGTTCATGACTTTGTGCTTTGTCCTGTTCTTCACTCAAGGATTACTCTGGTTTCCTCGGGACCACATGTAGTGCGGGGAAATCTAACCCAGTTGGCAGCATGCAAGGCAAGTGCCCTGCCTGCTCTGGCCCCTAATTGTTTGTTTGGAGGCTGCACCCAACTTGGCTTAGGGGTTACTCCAGGCTCTGCACTGAGAATCACTCCTGGTAGGCTTCTAATGGTATCACTCCTGGTGATACCATGGTACCACTCCTGGTGATACCATCTAATACATGGTCCTCAAACTACAGCCCGCGGGCCACATGTTGTATTTGTTCCCGTTTTGTTTCTTCACATCAAAATAAGATGTATGCAGTGTGCATAGGAGTTTGTTCATAATTTTTGTTTTTACTATAGTCTGGCCCTCCAATGGTCTGAGGGACAGTGAACTGGGCCCCTGTTTAAAAAGTTTGAGGACCCCTGAATAGGATACCAAAGACAAACCTAGATGGGCTCCAGGCATGCAAGGCAAGCAAGCGCCTTAGAAAGGACATAATTGCTGAGGCAAATAGCAATGACTAGAAACTAAAGTCAGGAAGAGCAAATTTTTGTTCTTCGTGTTTTCTTGCTCTCGTCTTTTATTTATTTATTTTTTGCTCTCATCTTTTCGATGGTATTTAAATCATTTTATCTCCATGTTTGATATGTGCAGATTAATAACTAGCAGTCCTATGACAGGAGCAGGTAGGAAAATATGAATCATTTTTGGTTTTTCAGGCCACACTCGTTTGCTCAGGGGTTACTCCTGGCTAAGTGCTCAGAAATCGCCCCTGGCTTGGGGGACCATATGGGATGCTGGGGGATCGAACCACAGTCCTTCTGTGGCTAACGCTTGCAAGGCAGACACTTTACCTCTATTGCTCAGGGGTTACTCCTGACTCTATGCCCAGAAATCGCTCCTGGCAGGCTCGGGGGACCATATGGGATGCCGGGGTTCAAACCACCATCCTTCTGCGTTTAAGGCAAACGCCTTACCGCTGTTCTATCTCTCCGGCCCCTATTGATTAAGTTTCCTTTTCTTAAGATGGCATATGGCTTGTAATAAAGCACTGTTTTCTTTTTATTCTGGGAATGCGTTAGAATTGTCTGGGAGGGACTGGGGAGATAGCATGGAGGTAAGATGTTTGTCTTTCATGCAGAAGGACGGTGGTTCGAATCCCGGCATCCCATATGGTTCCCTGTGCCTGCCAGGGGTTATTTCTAAGCAGAGAGCCAGGAATAAGCCCTGAGCACAGCCAGGTGTGACCCAAAAACCAAAAAAAAAAAAAAAAATTATCTGGGAAATTAAAGGCAGAAGTGACCCTCAGCTCTTCGCGAGAGATTTGGATTTAATGGATGGAAAGTTGGAAAATTTGGGTTTTGTTTCAGCAGAGATTATTCTAATTACTGTCATAAACTATTGATTTTTGGATAATTTGGGGGACTGAAAGTATCTCTGCCAGTATGTACTTCCTCTCTTCTGTACAAAAGGCAGCTAGCAGAAATTTGAACCACCCTCTGTCCAAAGAAACACATAAAAACCCCCATCTCCTAGCCCGATCTGCCTTATGCTGCTATAATTGCACTTGGAGTTTTTTATCTTAAGTTACCAGTTTACTAAAGTAATAGTACTAGAGGGCGGAATACTATCCATCCTGCTGTGTCTTAGAAAATGCTTTACACCAGAAAGCCTTAATTGCTTATATTATATAAGAATTCTTACAAGCTATGAGACAAGACAGGGCATTTTAGTTAGGTCAGGAACATTCATTGATCATCAGATATGTATCTTGATCAGCAGTATCATCTCCAAGGTAGACAAAGTATTTCTAACCCAGAAAATGTTTATAATGAAAAACTGGTAAGCCCAAACTGTTAATTTCCCATATTTAAACGGTGTTGATGTTATCAAACATTGGAACACTGGTGACACTTTTTTTTTTTTTTTTTTTTGGTTTTTGGGCCACACCCAGTGATGCTCAGGGGTTACTCCTGGCTATTCGCTCAGAAGTCGATCCTGGCAGGCATGGGGGACCATATGGGGAACCGGGGGATCGAACCGTGGTCCATCCTAGGTTAGCGCAGGCACCTTACCTCCAGCGCCACCGCCCGGCCCCCTACTTTTAATATTCAACTGCTGTTAACTTACAGCCTCAACAAACAGTAGGTGATGGCTGATCCATGGGCGTTCAGTGGATAGTTCTTGGTTTGAAATGTCACTTCCTTTGGCAGTTAATAATGTCTGTGTTGTAACTGATGCTCTCTCTCATGTTTCTGCTCTGTTTTCTAGTGATTCGCCTTTGCCGGTTTCCTCCCGTGTCTGCTTTGTTAAGTTCCATGATCCGGACTCAGCAGTTGTGGCGCAGCACCTGACAAACACTGTATTCGTTGACAGAGCTTTGATAGTCGTACCCTATGCAGAAGGTTTGTGCTTTGTTTAACTACCTCCGGGCGTCCTTCGAGGCCCATCATCTACCTCAGCCTAGCTGTAGAGCGAGCACTAGTAGTAGCATGTTAAATAAATCTAGCTATTAACATTTTGAAACCCTTGTTATGCTGTGGTCCCTATTCTAAAAACGTGGGATCCCGATTTTGTTCCTTCTTAAGTTAGTCCTTTAGTTTTTTCTCTTTAAAAATTACGACTTTTTCCTTCACCGAGATCATATCCCTATTTGTAATTCCTTTAGCTACTGCTCCTTAGTTAATGCTGTGTTAATGGCTCCGTGCACATTTTCAGAGACGCTTTAAAATAAATGCATGATATTATATCTGTTTTGAAGTAATGGCTAGGCTTTTACCCCATAGTTTTTTTGCTCGCCATAAGCTTTAAAAACCCCAAACCAAAACTCCTCCCCATGTTAAAATTCCAGTATACCAAGGGTTGCAATGATTTTGGTTTTGATGAAAGGTCAAGATTTCCGGTAGCTTAGGTGCCAAGTGGGCACTGGGTCTTTTGTTTTTATGCCAAGTTTTCTTGTTCGTTCTTGCTATATTTTCTAGAATATCTCTCAATAATAAATTCTTCTCTCTGTTATTTGTGTGTGTGATTTTTGTAGTGGAGAAGGCAAATGCAAAACTCTTCCAGATGACTGAAAAACAGTGGGTCCTCTGCATCTACAGGGGATTCTAGACATTAACTAAAGGCCAGCAAGCACTCAAGTCCCCCAAGTGTTTTCCTGGTGTAACCATTTGTTAACTACATTTTCTTTCTTTTTACATTTTAGGCTGTTTAAATAAAGTAATTTGACAGAACTTACAAACAGGGTTTGGGGGTCAAAATAAAGCCACTGTAACAGGAGGGCACTATTTTAATTCCATTTTGTGACATTTTCTAAGGCATATTTATAATTAGTTTGTTCCCAAATGTACTGTTAACTTATTTGCTTCGGGGTAGTTATAAATATTGATAAGTCACTGAACTATGATAGAATTACTGGGTTTTAAGTTAATGCAAATTAATAAACAGCTGACCAGAATTTAGTGATTTCCCTTTTCCTTTTAATTAACTGGTCAGTAGAAACATGAATCTTGATATTATTCCACTTAGATGCTATCTTAGATCTTTGGGTACCAATGTGACTCTTTACACTATATTTGTAAAAGTTGTGAAATGTCCTTAAAACTTAGAAAATTTGACTCGGGTTTTCAAAAAGAAAATAATTCAGTGGCATTCATGGGTTAAAATCTTGCTCTATCATGCAGTACCTGTATATTAAAGTGTGTGCCCAACTCTTAAGGTTTTAAAATATATATATATATGCCGATAAATTTTTGACTTAGTGTGTTTGGTTAAGAAAAGTCTCTTATGTCAGTATGCTTCTTTTAGACTAAGATTTATCATCAAGGGAAATTGATAGAATTTAAAATCAGCGTGAATATAAATGCCGTTTTGGAGACAAGGGTCAAACGTGACTAATTTGCCAAACATCAGTTCGTTTTTAAATGGAAAGAATTCTTACTGGCTTAGCTTTATTGTTTAAGCCTTGAACATAATACAGTATATCATAATTAGATTTCATAACCATTTTTAGACTGGTAATTTTTCAGATCCTTTGAAGTGAAATATTTGGGAAATATGTACAGAACTATATGCTAGTTTCAGAATCTGTGATTGGTGTATTTGACTATAGGTATGGTATGCTGTATTAATGTTATCTCCATTGAATAACTGATGTAGTCAATCCTTTTGTCACCATTCACCCTGGTTTGAGCTCCTACACTTGTGGTGTTGGCTCTTGGTCAGAGTTTTAGAACAGTAGGCAGTCAACGGTAAGGAATAGTCTTAAATGATAAAAACTAAGATAGCTGAATTTGGAAGGAACTCGTAATAATAATGGGTTTGGGGGTTATTTAGGTTCCTTGGTTAATGTTTGTTTCTTTTGTCTGTTTCTTTTTTCTTTCATTTCTACACATTCATGCAGTATTTCATGGTTCTATCAAAGCAGCAGTAAAAAAAATACTCTTGACGCATGAAAATTAACTGGTGAGGGGCCTCATTGCTATTTTTAAATTGTAGTTTTATTTTCGAATAGTTTTTTAATCAGAGGATCAGATGCATGACTTTTTTTTTTAATGGATGCAGATCTTCTATCAGGTGTCTCCCAATAAATTCAAGAGGATTGTAGCTTGCCAGAAATGTTGCAAATGCACTGATTGAGTAAGATGTTGATACTTAACGTGATCCTCTTGAGACCTAATTTTGCATGCAGAATTGTCCCGTAATCTTGATAGGTTTGTTAATAATTGATGCATTAATGCCCTCTATATTTATATTTATATACCTCCCTAAATGATCTTCTCCCCTTCCCACCCTCCATAACTCTTGGTATCTAAACTGATGGCAGCTCTGGCACAAACAAGCAAGATAAACAGTGCTGTGTAGTAGACATTTGTTTAGATTATCGGCACTTCTCAGTATAGGTGGAAGGAACCATTACCTTTATTTAACAGTGGTTTTTCTTTTTTGTTGTTGTGTTTTACAGTTCTTTTCCCTGGTTCAGCCTGAATACCAGGCCCTGCTGAAAATACCACCCAACAGTTTTCTTCTGCAGCTTATCCAGTTTCTCTTAAGTGCCCTGTACATATTGTATGTTTTATGATGAGATGCAGTTTCTTAATGTATTACAGACATACTACTGGTATTTGCAAATAATGTAGTTTAATTGTCTTATTGAACTCTCTCATATTGGGGGCTTGGGCACCTTAACAGATTAATCCATCTGTATAGGGCTTTTGCTGTTGGCTAGAATTGAAATTGTCTACGTGATTATTTGTCGTAGGGCCCGTAGATTTTTATCTGAATACACAGACTAGGCTGAAAAATCGACCTTACATGTCGATTGGGGCTTGAGGAGTTTGGCTAAATGAGCTTTTGAACTGATGCTAGATAGCATTTTGGGGTATGGTTAGCATGGCACATGCTGGATCATAAAGCATTTTACTCTACAGGTAAGGAATGTGCCATGCTGTTGTATCTATTTTCTCACGCCCCCCACCCCACCCCACACACACGTCCTGTGTGTATTCAGAGACCATCAGAAGCATTCATGTTCATTTTCATGAGTCAGCAAAAGCCCTACGCTTGATTCCAACAGAATTATTTCCTTTACATACTTTTCTTCTCTTAAATTTGACAAAATTTATATGGTAGGTGTAAAAGAAAATCATAGTAACTGTACCATATTATTAACCCCTAAATCAAACTTTTTTTGTCTTCTGTATCTTGATTTTTCTGTGTGCTTTATAGTGAAGCAGCCGACACGAGTCGTTGTTCATAAAACAGCTTTTGAAAGTTGAGAGCACACCCCTGGAGAACCGACTGTGCTTGCTTACGTTTGGTTCATGACTTAAAAATCGAGTACAGGTGATGAAATCTTGGCAGTGTTAACAAAAAAGTAGTGTGTATTGTGCTATTTTTTTTTACTCTAGAAACTTAACCATTTGTAGAGAAAAAAAGGAAACAAAGTTTCACACATTGAAGTTTTCATTCTGACATAAAAGTAATGATAAATAATCATAGAAATCGAGCTTTATATTTTAGCGAACATAAGTACTTTTCAACAAACTCAGGTGGTGTATCAGGGAGACATTTTCTGGGTGTTTTTGTGTGTTTTCTGTTTTGCAAAAGTGTATGTTCTAATGCGTGGCTATTTTTCTGCAGGAGTTATTCCTGATGAGACTAAGGCTTTGTCTCTGTTGGCACCAGCTAATGCAGTGGCAGGTCTTCTGCCTGGTGGTGGCCTCCTGCCTACTCCTAATCCTCTGACACAGGTATTGGCGCTCTCCCGTTCTTCCGGGATGGGAAAGAAGAACAGTCAAGTCAGTTCAAGCGATGTGATTCTGGTTCCTAGAGCATGGTATTCCACGTGCATAGTAGCATTAAGGTTAAGATTACTGGGGCCCGGGAGATAGCATGGAGGTAAGGCGTTTGCTTTCCATGCAGAGGGACAGTAGTTCAAATCCCAGCATCCCATATGGTCCCCTCTGCTGCCAGAAATGATTTCTGAGCATAGAGCCAGGAGTAACCCCTGAGTGCTGCCGAGTATGACCAAAAAAAAACAAAACAAAAGATTAAGATTACTGGACCATGTGACTCATATGACTCGAGCTTTTCATATGGAGGTCCTGAGTTCAACCCCAACACTTTAAAGAACAATACTGCTAATAATAAAGAAGGCGATATGGTGAATCCAGAGAGATGGGATGTTAGGAAGGGGTTGCCTGGTCATATCGATCACCTCCGTATATGCTGGCGTCCCATATGGTATCCTGAGCTCTACCGGGTATCAGTCTACGCCAAGCCCTCCCCACCCCACCCCCACCCCCAAAAAATACTAGAATGGCTCTCTTACAATTTACACTCCTAGAATCTGTGCTTTGGGATTTGTTTTGAGTCTCATCCATACCTATGCCTGTGCTGAGAGACTAAAACTGTCCATTTGTTTCACAGACAGCGGCATTCTTTTCATTCCATTATTTTGCCATTCTAAATCAGTTATCTACTAGACTATAGTATTGTGGAGAATTAGAGGAACTCTTCTGGCATTTTGAATAATTATTCTAGCTTAACCCTAGATTTTTTTGATCTATAAAACTTGGAATTCCTTTTTATGCTCACGACTTGGGCTTTTGTTGTATCATTGCGATAGATATTTGGATAGTGGTTTTAGCAGTACTTGGACTATTGAGTAACAAAGTTGGGAACCTTATGTTTATTAAATATTCATTGGAATGGAACTATGTCAGTGCTGCTTGAGAAATTCAAGCAAAATGCTTCACAAGATATAAGGTTTGTGGGTTTTGTTTGTGTTCAGCTATTGTGTAATTTGAATTTTGTCAGGTAAGACAAACATGATTATTTTTATAAGGAAAGTTATACATAGTAACTAGTAATAGGAAGTAACTAACGAATATTGGAATTGTGGGTGCGAGAGAACAGGTACTCTTAAGGACTGAAAAAGGAAAGTTTCAGTGTGGGACTCATCTTCCCCATTAGTCCCATTCACACCTAAAAAGTGAACATGGGTACTTGGTGCCAGAGAAGCTCTCAGCTCTGACGAGAGACCGAGAGGCTGTGGTAAAGAGGAGTGAAGGGGACCGAAGGGCTCCACGGTGATGTCATTTGAGTGCCCTGCAGATGAAACATCTGCTTGAGGAAAGAATCTCGTAAGGCGTCACTCAACTGAGCAGAGCAGAGTGGAGATCTGTGACTGGTAACCGAAAAACAAGAAGGCATAAGAATATTACAGTGAAATGTGTTTTTTACTACATTTTGTTTTCGGGATAAATGTGCTTTGATGAAAAATGAGGCCATGAGGTGGGAATGGTCCAGACCCTGCTTCTCTTACTGGTTACGACCGCCCCCTATTCGCATATTCTGTGATGGCCACAAGCTCCAGTTGCATAGCTGGGTCATTGGCAGGGCCCATGGGGATGGGGGAAAGTGGGTTTCTGGTCAGAGGTAACCAGGACGATGCCTTGTCGTTCCAGATTGGCGCAGTTCCTTTGGCTGCCTTGGGAGCTCCTACTCTTGACCCTGCCCTCGCTGCATTGGGGCTTCCTGGAGCAAACTTGAACTCTCAGGTAGGACTATTTTGTATCCTTCATCATTCAGCTAATTTCTCGAATTACATTTCGTAGTTGTCATTTAAGCAGCATGTGATACATAAAAGATACATTCTGGCAGTAAGTTTCCTATTTGGCAAAGTGTTTCGATTCCAAATCACCATTGTTAGCCCCAAACCAATTAAAGAATTAGAAAGGAAAGTTGAGCTGACACATCACTGGACTGTCTGGACTCTTAGTGAACTCTACTGAGAAAAGATAGGCACAGATCTTTAATTTATTTTCCAGTTAGCTCATTTATCTTTTCTTTTGGTCCTTACTGTAATTTACTCACACATTTTCTTATAGTCCATGATAAATAATTTATTACACTAGCATTTTCAAGTGGGTTAGTGCTTTAAAAAAATTATCCTCGGGGCCCGGGAGATAGCATGGAGGTAAGGCGTTTGCCTTTCATGCAAAAGGTCATCGGTTCGAATCCCGGTGCCCCATATGGTCCCCCGTGCCTGCCAGGAGCAATTTCTGAGCATGGAGCCAGGAGTAACCCCTGAGC
>PVKC010004854.1:0-34632 GCA_004027635.1 Crocidura indochinensis | reverse complement strand
TTTACTCAAATGTCTTAATAATTTGTAGAATTTACTTTTATTAATGTAAATGAGATTTCATCTTTCAAAAAATAGTAGTTCTTTATTTTATTCCATTATGAATTTCAATGAACTAATCATTAAAATTGATAGCACTGTCTGAAAAAATTTAAATGTATTTAATTTTCACTTTTGGGGGAGAGTGGCATGGTTTAAAACCACAAGTAGTGGTGTTTTGGTATATCCTAGCTATGTTTTAAAGGGTAACTCATATCAGTGATTGGGAGATCTGTGTGATATAATGTCAATGAATGGAGAACAGACTAGTAAAAAACATGCACCTTAAATCCTATAATATCCTCTAGTCCATATATTCTACTTCATTGTGAGACTTATGTTTTACTCATATTCTTAAACTCTGTATTTGAAGGATGGTAGGAGCAGGGAAGTAAAACTTGAGATTCTTCTTTGAAAGATATGCTCTTAATAAAAAAGAAGTTTGTGGTCACAAAGGGAACATTCATGTCATTATAATTTTGCATTTTATGATATTTTTTAGTTCTAAGTCAGGTTCATTTTAGTTTATTTATATAATACTAAAAGTTGTAAAATATTTATAAAGTATCAAATATGCATATAGTGCTTTGAAGTCATCCTATCAGTTTGCCTACTATTTGTATGTATGTAACATGACTGCTCTTATGAATGAACTGGAAATGTACTAAAATCCTCCCTTATGTTAATAGGTGTTTTGTACCAAAATTCCAGAGGTATACATATGTTATATATTTAAATATAATTATTTATTAAAATAATCAGATTGGCTCATGACTTTTTACATAATATAATATTCTAATATGAACAAGATGTCATTTTATTTTTTTTTTAATTTTATTTTGGTTTTGGGGTCATTCACGGATATGCTCAGGACATGTTCTTGCCTTTATACTCAGGTTTCACTTCTCATTGTTCTTGTGGAGCTATCCAGGATTGTAGGGATCAAAACTCATCAGCTGCATGTCATGAGATGCAGATACTCTTTGTAAAGCAATATAGGTATTGAGGAATGATCAGAAGGCAATAATGGATTTCTGTCCAGTCATTCTTATCATCAAAGAACAAACATAAAGCAGCTTTTAAGATCCTATAAGGGGAGGATTAAATCAAAGCTCTTGAATCAGAGTTAAATGGAAATATGGAAGACCTGAGCCCTGCCCTATTTGTTTTGATGTCTCAAATAAAATACAATAAAATAAATACAACAAAAAATAAGAATAAAAATACAAGAAAAGAATGAAGATTTTATGAATAAGCGCTGATTGGAATTTTGTGAATAAATTTGGTTCTGGAATTCAGAAGATTTATTAGCTATCACCAATTATAATTTCTGTAAGATCTGAAAATAGGTACTGTATCAGATACAGTAGGACATCTAAAAATTTAATTGCACTTGTATGCCAGGAAAATAGCTTCAACAAGACTGTGAACATCCAGTTGGCTCAGTGACTATATCTATAAAGGAGGGAAAATTTGGAACAGAAGGACCCTGCTTTAAAATAATTGTGCTTGGGAGCCGGGCGGTGGTGCTGGAGGTAAGGTGCCTGCTGCCTTGCCTGCGCTAGCCTAGGATGACCACGGTTCGATCCCCCGGTTCCCATATGGTCCCCCGTGCCTGCCAGGAGCGACTTCTGAGTGCATAGCCAGGCATAATCCCTGAGCGTCACTGGGTGTGGCCCAAAAACCAAAAAATAAATAAATAAAAGATAAAAAATAAAATAAAATAAAATAATTGTGCCACAAGAAGCTTCTCTCAGCTAAATGATACAAGGGAATCATACTTTGGTATAATCAAGATTAATTAAGAAGTATTGGTCGTGACTTTTCCCTACATGCTGAACATGGTTTGAAGGTCATTTAGCAGAGTGCTCTAAACTTATCTGTCTTCTTTGATATGAACTTCTACTATTCTACATAATTTCACAGCAGTGTTATGATAACTCAAAAAGAAATTGTGTTCATAAAATAAGATCGATTAAATCAAACCAGAAGACTCTTTCAACTGACAGAAGGAGAGATTACTGGAAGCTGCTTCTGGTCATTTTTGGCCAGTAGAAGAAGTTTCTTATATAGTGTCTTATAGGAGTTACTTAATATAATATGAAATTATTCAGTGCTTAACTTTCCATGCAGTACTTTATGTGCATGCAACAATATCAACAACTTCTAACCAAATTAGTTTTGGGGTATTTGTCAGTGCACTGTGCTTGATTTGCACATGCGGACAGTGCTTTCAAATAAAAATGACTTTTTCTCTACATACAATCAATGGAAGTACATAGTATATAATATGTTAGCAGATAATGTTTGCGTGCATGATTTTTATTGATCTTATTTTAATAAGTACACCAACTCAGACTGAATGCAAGAACATAAAAAATTTACAAACCAGTTTATTATTATATAATTCGTTCAGCTTTTTCGACTTTAGTAGCATTTACCACGAAATCAAATTCTCCAACATTGCATTTTCAAGATTGTTTATTTAGATTTGGATAAATCTGTTATTTTTTTTAGCTGCTTAAATAAATTTATCTAAACTAGTATGCTTTGCAGGCTTGCTAGCAGAAAAGTGTTGCATTTTATAGACGTAATCAGAAAACATAAGCATAGATTCTGCTTTAAGGAAACTAAAGTAATAAAGTTATGTAGCTTATTATTTTGGCAAAAAATGAAAATTTAAATCTCAGATCTCCAATACATTTAAATTAAAAAGTCTGGAACTCTGTGTATTTACAGTCTCTGATGGCAATATCTTTATCCAAGATTTTACTCTTCATTACAGGTGAATAAACCCTCAAGGCCTCAGTATTTTCATTGCCAAAATTGAACACATGATAATTTTTTAAAACTCAGAGTTATTTTGGGACTAAAATGTGATGATGTATGCAAAGAATTCATTATGATACTCCTTGCTAAACCTCAGTAAATGTTTGTGCTGTCATATTATAAATAATTCTTAAATGTGATAATTGTTTTAAAAGAGTTTTTATGAGAGTAATTATTTTTTTGGACAAAAGTCAGATAACTTATCTCCTTTTTTGCATGATGTTTTTATAATAGCTGCAATATTAAAAACTGTTATCTCGGGGCCAGAGATAGATAGCACAACAGCGTTTGCCTTGCAAGCAGCTGATCCAGAACGTTGAATTCCTATGTCCATATGATCCCCCGTGCCTGCCAAGAGGTATTTCTGAGAAGATAGCCAGATAGCCAGTAATATCCCCTGAGCACCGCCGGATGTGACCCAAAAACCAAAAAAAAAAAAAAAAAAAAAAGTGTTATCTCTAGAGATCAGAAGACAACCTTGTGGGGCTGGAGCGGTGGAACAAGCAGTATTGAGCTTGCCTTGCATGTGCTGACCTCTAGTAGATCCACTGGATCCCCATAAACCAGGACATATTTCTGAGCACATAGCTAGGAGTAACCCCTGAATATCACCGGTGTGGCCAAAAAAACAAAAACAAAAAGGAAAA
The DNA here is from genome assembly GCA_004027635.1 of Crocidura indochinensis. Taxonomy (NCBI): domain Eukaryota; kingdom Metazoa; phylum Chordata; class Mammalia; order Eulipotyphla; family Soricidae; genus Crocidura; species Crocidura indochinensis. Next base: position 31,120 of record PVKC010004854.1, on the reverse strand, counting down.
AGAAAACGATGACCTTGTGATTGATTTAGTGTTCACCAGTAATTGTGAACCAAACATTCAGAACATAGAAACCTCATTCTATTTGTAGTATTTGTAAATATTAGAATGGTATTTCTTGAAGTCTTTAATTTGATAATTTAGGCAATTTGGGGAAAATGGATGTTATCACATTCTAATCAAAAGTACTTGAAATTGTAAAATAATGATTGAACTGACCATTTATAAGAAACTTAATTCTAAAAACATTATACTAAAATGAGGTGTGATGTTGGGGGTCCCTGGAATCTTAAAGTGGGACAACATTTTATCCTATGGCCTAGCATTGATATAAGTCTGGTTGGCTTAATATTGTGGAAAATGGCCCCACACCCTATGTCACTGAATTAGAAACCACCACCCAAGAAAATGATAAATGCTTTGATATAAGCATTTGATAGTGACTTTCAGTACAGATTAGGCAGTTTTATTTTATTCTATTCATACTTTATTTATTTCTATTAGTATTTATTCTATTCAGATTTTATTCTAAAAGCAGTTGAGATGAATAATAACCTTGATCATGTTTAATGTTTAATATGATAGATATATTAATAAATAGATATATTAATAGAACAATATTACCATGAATAACAATATAAAAATAAGGATATCAGTTTAATTCATCAACATCATATGATACAAAAAGGACACAATTAAAGTTTCAGTTGTTGTTTATAAGAACTAAACTTTTATGTGTTATTACTATATTATAGTAGCTACAAATTTATCAAAAGTTTTATTTTCCTCTGATTTAGTAGTCAAATAAAGTCTAAAAGTATTTAGTAATTTAGATGTCTTAAAAGATAGAGAATGGCCGCATTCATAAGACTTTTGTACATCAATATGTTATAATTTTTAAGTGGCCAAAGCTTAGTCTTTGAGGAACAAATATGTAATTCAATTTGCATACAAAATGCTAGTGTGATAATATCATTTCAAGCCTTGCATTTGCATAACATTATTAAAAATGTCACTGGGCCAGAGAAAACAATAGAGAAAGACTTTGTTTTTCATGGATGCTATAATGAAGACCCTGATGCAAATTTCTGGGGCCAGGCGGTGGCGCTGGATGTTAGGTGCCTGCCTTTCCTGCGCTAGCCTAGGACGGACCACAATTCGATCCCCCGGTTCCCATATGGTCCCCCAGGCCAGGAGTGACTTCTGAGCGCATAACCAGGAGTAACCCCTGAGCACTGCTGGGTGTGCCCCCCCCCCCAAAAAAAAAAAACAAAAAAAAACCCCCAAATTTCTGACACCAAAAATGGTCTCCTGAATACTTTCAAAAATTACTCCTTTGCACAGGACCAGCGACAGCAACTGAAAACTATGGGTGTGGTCCACATACCAACAATACAAGTGAAATAAAACAGTTATTATTTTATTAGCTACTATTAATCTCTATTGTGATTAATTAAAATATAAAAGTATTATCACTAATGGTATCATGATAATAAATATGTTCAATATATTAATGTATATAATATGTATATCTTTATTAATTAGATGTTGCATATATTCATACAATAAATCGTAAAAATCATTTGTAAGTACCCTCATATTTAAGAAATTATCCCCCTGTAGTTAAGTGTGTAGATCACTTGTAGTTGAAGTCTACATTTCTACAAATGTGCATAATTGGAATATGTGCTTTCAAAAAATGTATTTTTTTATAAAGTAGTTCCCATGTCTAGTCTTTAGGTTGTGGTTTTTAAATAAAATTGATACATTTAAAAATTCTAATATTATTAATTTTAAAATGCAGTTGGCACATACTTGTGGATTTCTCCTCTGAATTTATTTAGTCAATATACTTATACATTTTTAAATTACAAGTTAATTTTAATACATAATTGTTTCATACTAGAGTGTTAAATTCATTTTTAGCAGTAATTTCTCTGAAGGCCTAGATGAAAGTTGAAAAGGTGTGAATTAAACTGTTCAACAAAAATAAAGGGGAAAAATTAAGTAAATTTTATACTAGTTCTTCTAGTTCTGAGCCTTTAGATATTGGAGCATTGAATATATTCCCTCTAGCAGAAGTGACCATATAATGTTCACTTTAAGGGTAATTTTACTTTTTTTTCTTCTACTTTGTCATTCAGCTATTTCCTTTTAATTAAATTATGATATGAGTGTAAAATTAATCAGTCCAACATTCAATTTCGGTGCAGCACTAAATTCATAAAGTTATACAATATTTACTTTATGTTCTTTTCTCTTTTCAAAACTGTTTTTCTATATTTTGGTCGAAATAATATTATCAAATTGTATAGTTCAAAGACAGATAAGATTGAAAGAGAAGCAATGTATATTACCATAAACTTCAGACTATTAGAGGAACCAAATAATCTACTGAATTTGCCACCATTCTTTGAGATTCTCTATACGCTTTAAGCATTATAAAATAAAAGATGAAACAAACTGATAAGATAGTATAAACAAAATATTGTTTTTCTGTAATAATTATACTTATTTTCTGAAATCAGGTAGATTTAAAGAATAATAGTATAGTGTTTTTTAAGAGGCCAAAACTCAGTCTTTGGAGGACAAATATGTAGGTAGCTCAGAAGACAGAGAAAATGACATAAATATTGAGAATCTAATTCCAACCCCTGATTCCTATGCCTTTAGGCCATTTATCACCATCACTGGTTAGTACCTAATGTCACCCAAGGACCAACAGGTGTTGTACTAACAGTTATAACACTATAATGACAGATAAATCACTGAAATGTCAGAATCAAAACTGAAATGCCTGACCAGGAGTGACCAGAAATCCTAAAGATTTTTGAGTTATGTGATAATTTGAAAGATAAAATATGTTGAGGACTAGAAAGGTAGTAAAGCAGGGAAAGTAATTTTTTTACACATCAGACCCTTATCCAAACCCCAGTAAAACATTTGATTTTCAAAGTTTGTTCAAAAGGAATTGATCACAGAGTTAGAAATAAATCTAGATAAACACCCTTGGGCATGATTGACTACAAGTTTAAATAATAATACATTGAAAGTCTGAAAATATTAGTTTCTATTAAACCTTAAACTTTCAATAAAATGGGAGTCATTAAAATTAAAAATAAATTTTTAATTAATTTCTTTTATTTCTTTTTTTTTTTTTTTTTGCTTTTTGGGCCACACCCAGTGACGCTCAGGGGATACTCCTGGTTATGCGCTCAGAAGTTGCCCCTGGCCTGGGGGATAATATGGGACACGGGGGATTGAACCATCTGTCCAAGGCTAGCGCGGTAAGGCAGGCACAGGCACGTTACCTCCAGCGCCACCGCCCGGCCCCTATTAATTAATTAATTTTTTGGGGGGGGGGTCACACCCGGCAGTGCTCAGGGGTTACTCCTGGCTCCATGCTCAGAAATTGCTCCTGGCAGGCACGGGGGACCATATGGGGCACCGGGATTCGAACCGATGACCTTTTGCATGAAAGGCAAACGCCATACCTCCATGCTATCTCCCGGGCCCCTATTTTTAAGATGAGAGAAAGACTTTAAGGAGCTGGCAACTTTATAGTATAAGTGGAGGGTCCAGAAGAGTTCAGCAAGAAAGGCACTTGTCTTGCATGATGCACAACAGATTGCAGCTCTGGCATCCAGTATGATTTTCCAAGTTCCTCAAGAACTTATTCCTGAATGCAGAGCTAGAAGTCAATTTGAGAATGAGTTGTGACCCCAAAACTAGAAAGTATCAATTTAAAAAAATAAAATATAAGTAGAATTTGGCTGGCAGTTTCTGAACTCAAAAACCTCACAAAATTGAAATAAATATAAGCAAAATATTAAAAATATGAGATACACTTAACATATAAAATACAATTAAAAATACTATTTATATTGTAGTCAATAGTAATTATACTCCATGAAAATGAAGAACAATAAACAATCTTCTTAAATAAGATATTAAGGAGATTTGTAATAGTAGGAAGAGTAATTCTTGAGATTTTCTTGACAAAAATTATGATCAATCTTTTCAGTTTCTTAATTATTTTATTTTTTTAATTTTTTCTTTTTCTTTTTCTCTTCTTTCTTTCTTTTTCTTTCTTTCTTCTTTCTTTCTTTTTCTTTCTTTCTTTCTTCTTTCTTTCTTTCTTTCCTTCCTTCCTTCTTTCCTTCCTTCCTTCCTTCCTTCCTTCCTTCCTTCTTTCTTTCTTTCTTTCTTTCTTTCTTTCTTTCTTTCTTTCTTTCTTTCTTTCTTTCTTTCTTTCTTTCTTTCTTTCTTTCTTTCTTTCTTTCTTTCTTTCTTTCTTTCTTTCCTTCTTTCTTTCTTTCTTTCTTTCTCTTTTGAGCTACAGCCATCGACGCTAAGGGGTTACTCCAGGTTATGCTCTCAGAAATCGCTCCTGGCTTGGGGGACCATATAGGACACCAGGAGAATAAGACATATTCCATCCTAGGTCTGCCGCTTGCAAAGCAAACACCCTACTGCTGCGCCACAACTCCAGTCCCTAATTCTTTTATTTTTGTAATAATGTCTTTATTTAAACACTTTGATTACAAACATGATTGTAGATAGGTTTAAGTCATAAAAGGAACACCACACTTCACCAGTGCAGCATTCCCACCAAAAATGGTTGAGTATTTAAAGCTTTCTTAAATTTTGATTATACATTGCATTTTAGCTCTAAAAGCTTTTTTTAATTTTTTTCCATTTTCAATGGAAAATTATTGATTTTCAATTTTATCTATGTGTTATTTCTAATATTTTTAGTATTTGTACAGTACTATATATATATTTTTTTGGTTTTTGGGCCACACCCAGTGACGCTCAGGTGTTACTCCTGGCTATGCGCTCAGAAGTCGCCCCTGGCCTGGGGGACCATATGGGGCACAGGGGATCGAACCTCGGTCTGTCCAAGGCTAGCTCGGTAAGGTAGACACCTTACCTTTAGCGCCACCGCCCAGCCCCACAGTACTATATTTTGATGAACTTGTTAAAGGGAACAATTCTGAATTGTTTGATAGCTCTTATTTCTGCATTCTGTTCTTTTAGTTTTTTTTTTTTGTTGTTTTTTTTGGGGGGCCACACCCAGTGACGCTCAGGGGTTACTCCTGGCTATGCGCTCAAAAGTCGCTCCTGGTAGGCACGGGGGACCATATGGGAACAGGGGGATCGAACTGTGGTCCGTCCTAGGCTAGCGCAGGCAAGGCAGCAGGCACCTTACCTCCAGCACCACCGCCCGGCTCCCTCTTTTAGTTATTCTTAAATTATTTTTGTACCTCTTCTTTTGGTAGATGAATATTTGAAAACATAATTTTGTTCTTTTAGACTTATTCAGACTTCTTTTCAGCATTCATTGAAATCAAAGACCTTCATTGTCCTTATCACTTTAGGCACAACATGAATCTAGATATGTATATTTATAGAGTAAAGTGACAGCTATGGAAACTATGTTGGGACTCATGAGAATATTATTCCAAGGAAACTGAATATGAAGAAATGACTGAAGTAGGTTCATAGTGGATTTCCTCTTCAGCTAAGTCAATATGTTCTCAATTAATGGATCATTAGCTAGGCCAAGAAATTATCTGGAATGTTTATTCATTTATGTTGTTCTCTTCTAGATCTGTGAAAAATATTATATGCTATAATTTGTGTATAGATATGGATCTAAAGTCAAGTTTTAGAATCACTAGTGTCTGAGTGGAACCTTGTGTTTATTACTTAAATGAAATTGAACTACATGATCAAGTGGAAGGAAAGCCAGATTCTGTGAGCATGTGGGAAATTAAATAGTGATTTTTAAATGAATGTAGTACCTCAATGTTTAAAGGGTCAGCAAACTGAATCTTATGAACACATATGCCTTGAATCTACTCCAGTCTTAAACAAGGATAAGAAATTGAATATATTTTGTGGGCTTCTCTAAACTATCTTCCAGGATTGTATGTAAGATCTACCATTAAGTTAGGATGAACTGTTACATGACTAAAATCAGTGACTAATAATTTTGTAAACCACGACGTTTTAATAAAATTTAAAAAATAATAAAATGTTATATTTCAGTTACCAATTAAGCTCTGCAATTGTACAAGCCTGTATCTCTGAGTGAACTAGGCCAATGGACCATCTATTAACCTGCAGAAGAGCAAATAGTATTTTTATTCTCTTAGAAAGAGTCATAGTTTGGATTTGCTGCTCTTTAGGAAAGTCAAAAATGCTTTAGGCTGTGCTCAATTTCTTTGTAAGGGCTATATACCTGGCACCACTGAGAGCTAGGAAACACTCTGGGTTTTAAATCAGAGAAGATATCTAAGAACTCTTGGTAATTTTTCAGGCTCCTTGAATATTCAAAATGAGAGAATTGGGTCAATAATTCATGACAGGATAAATAATGAAGTTTCTGGGTATCTGTTGTCATATTATAGGGTAGTATAGGTAGTTTAGATGCAATCCTAACCTGTTTCTTATTCAACTAGACAGTGTGATTCTAGGTAGATCATTGATTACTTCCAGGCATCTATCTATATGCAAACTTTCTAAATGGATAAAATGGATTCTTTGATGAATATTTGTGTAGAAATTCAATACTCTCCCTTTCTCGGTTGAGTTGTAAGGTATTTACCACAGTGGTACATTCCATTGTTAGGATGCATATCTAGCACACCAAAATCAGATAAAGATGCCAATGGAGCCTCTTGGCCAGATGGGTTGACCAGTTTGTCTATACAGATGGGTTGAATCAGGATAGTGGACCATCAATTTCTGGCAGCCTTTTTTAATTTGGCCCCCTTTCCATCACTGTTCCCAAGTATTTGAGCTCTGCATATTTTCCAGGTGAGGTGAGATTTGAATAAACTTTTTAGGAAGTGTGCTGCAAGCCTGAGACAGATTATTTTTGTTCTTGCTATGTTTTCGTTTGTTTGTTTTCATAGGGAAATTGATAGGCTTTTGAGTCACTATAGGAGATACAATGTAGTAAGGTCTTAGAGAAGAAATGACATGTTCATTGTAAATTGTTCCTTTTACCCTTTCTGATTTTATCCTTCTTGGTTTCTCTTGCCTAAGGAAGTGATTTAAACTTACTTTCTGGGACTTTAACAACGGTGCACTTCCTATTTATATTTATTTGATAATCTTTTATAAAAAATGTAATTGTAGAATGATCTATATCTCCATTCTGCTAATACCACAAGTTGCAAAAAAATATTATTCTACTTTTATGTTTTCATCTCAGTCATTTGAAATGGGTACCAGGCCTTACTCCTAATTCTATGCTCAGATTTCAACCCTGGCATAGCCTGAAGGTATAATATGGAGGCAAGGATTCAGATCTGGGTTGGCTTGAGCAGTGAATTTTCTCGTTTCTGACCTATTTTTGATTAAGATTGTACTATACAAATTGTGTTTCTCCAAATCCTATTATAGGGTTCCTAATTTCCAGATTTTTAATGTAACTGTATGTACTTCTTTTTTAATGTTATGAATACTAGGTCACTTGTTTCATATAAAAATGAATCTATATCCAATATCATATGCTCCATAATGGCAGGAAATAGTCTTGTATATCACACACAAAATTTTGGGATTCATCAAGTCTTTGTTGATTAAATGCATGAAATATCTATTCTGACACCGAGAGTTGACAGAGGCAGGGATGAAGCAGAAAACATAATAACTGTCAAAAGGGTATAGCTGAAGATACAAAAACACTGTTAACTTAGTTAGTTTGATATGCACTCTGGCAAAAACTCAAATTTCACATGAGTTTTGGAATGGCAACAGTTCCACTCCTAAATAATAAATGTATTATTGCACTGCTTATGAATTCTGACAGCAGTCAGCTTTGTGAGTTTCTGTTTCCATTCCAAAGGGTGGAAAGTATCTCTGATTTGTGTAATAAGTAGCAGTGTCATGAGGAAAGAATTGTAGAATAAAATTCCTTAAAGACATCAACACAGATGGCTGTCTTTGGAGTGTGTGGTGGGTGTTAATAAAAATGCACTGAACAGGGCAGAAAGAGTGCAAACAACCAAAGAATTTCATTTTCAAAGACACAGTTATTTTCTTATGGAAATTTTAAGTTATTTTGCTCTAATGACCACAAATGCTTAAGGAGATTACAATATAAAATAGGCATTAAATGGTAAAAAATAAAAAGCAACATGTTTATGACGAGACAAGAACATATAATTTGTTTCAGACAAGATTTTCTTTGCCTAATGCATACAAAGTAATTACACAGTCTAATTATTTAAAACTATTCTCTGAGAGCAGTTTGCTGAGCCAAAACAAATGACTAAACATGAATTTTTGTACACCACTTCCTAGACATGTTCCATCCACATCTCACTTAAAAAAATCTTAGTGAAAGATAAACATTCATACTTAGAACTACTGTATATTTCATATAATCACATTTTGAATTAATTGTATAGTTGTAATTGTATTTTATCATAATTACTACATTTGTACCAGTTTCATTACCTTTATTTTTTACAAATAAAAAACTGTTATATTTTATTTGAAGTAATATACATATAAATAGCTATTATTATAAAGACTTAATGTCTATTTTGACCAATAGAAATGTATCTCTATAAAATAGTTCACAAAATAACTACCAAAATCATCACATGTGAGGTCAAAAAAAAAAACAAAGTTTTCCTTTGTACTTTAAAATTTTTATAGATATCAGCTCTTTATTTTTATGCAAAGTCCACTTATTTTATGTAATCATTGGTTGCTCTCCCTAGCAAAATAACTCTTTAATTTTTTCCTCTGTAAATAAAAAGGACATTTATAAATTATTTTGCATGATAATTTGTTTTTCATAGGGAATACTAGAGACATTATTGATAAGTGATCTCTGCTGAAATCTATGATGATGATAAAAAGAATAATATGCAGAATATTGCTATTAAAATGTCTTCAAGCTCTTCTTGCAGTTATTATAAAAGCAAAAGTGCTATTTATAATCATTTTAACTCAACAAAAAGGTTTATTAGATCATTATCCTTCAAAGTGTCTTATGCCACAGACAAAACCAAAGCAGAAACCCTGACTTCAAGATGCTTCACTATAACAATTTTTTATAAAATTCTCTCAGGTACATTTATAGTATTAAAAAAAATTGTACTTAATATCCAAGTCAAAGTCAACAATAGTGGAATCAAGAGACTTAACCTTTAACAATCTAAGCTTAAAATGGGTTCATTATACTGGCAGGATAGGGGGCAGGTGGAGTGGTTTGGGATGTACTTGAGGAACATTGGTGGAGAAAAGTGGACACTGGTGGTGGGACTGGCCCTGTTTCATTGTATGTGTGAAATCCAACTATGAAGAACTTTGTAAATCACAGTGATTTCAATAAAAAATTAATTTTAAAACAGTAAATCATATGTACATTAGAATCTATCCTTGTCACTTATCTCCCTTATACTCTATTTTTTCAGGTCATTTTATAATTTTCAAGTATTATTTTGCTGTTCTTTTAATTATTTATATTTTCTCTTTTCCACAGCCCCTCTAACTGCATGTTCAATGAATAAAATTGTTTTATTTAAGATCATATTATTGACATCAAGAAATTTGCTGAGGTTTTTATGATTTGTTTTGTTTTGGTTTGTTTTGATTTGGTTTGGTTTGGTTTTTGATTTTTGGGTCACACCCGGCAGCACTCAGAGATTACTCCTGGCTCTACGTTGAGAAATCACTTCTGGCAGGCTGAGGGGACCATATGGAATGACGGGATTTGAACCACCTTCCTTCTGCATGCCAGGCAAATGCCTTACCTCCATGATAACTCTCTGGCTCTGACATCAAGAAATTTGTGAGGAATGGAGATGAAATACTCCATTGAGATTTAAAAGAAATAAATACATATTTTAAATGGCATGCTAAGTGTCTAAATCTAGAGAAATATCAAAAGAGTCCAAAGCTGTAACCCTGGAACTTACTGACCACCACTAACAGTGGTCCTGGAGAATCTTCAGTCCATTTGTGTAGCTGTAAGGTGTCATTTCCATTTTTGCAGCAAGTATCTAACCTAGTTGGCACAGAAACAAGAGGAGAGACTCTGAGAACCAGTTCTAAGCATATCTGTTGACTAAATATATTATAAAATATTTAAAAATTATTCAGAACTAATATTGACTTGTTTCTCTTTTTTTGATAAGCTTATAGAGCATTGTTTTATAGGAAATATTGTAAAAAGTAAGTGATTATTATTGAAAAAAGGAAAATATTATTTAGATTTTACTATGGACCCAGAGTTATATAATACAAGTTTCAGGAAATTGCCCCTTACATGTAGTTCTCAGTTCTACAGTGCCCTCAGTGCCAGCTGTCACCAAGAGAATTCCAACACTACTGGCATGATCTGAGTCTCCTTGTTTACTGCAAGAAGGCAGGCATTCTGCTATCTTACTTCCTCCATTGAACTGATGACCAAACATTTCTGGATGGGAAATGAACATCCTGAGCACTTCCGCATGAGGATTAAACCCCACCAAAATAGTTTGTTTTCAATAATTATAGTGTCTATTAAAAGATATATTAATTATATATGATTCCATAAGGTTGTGTATAGTTGCATTTTATACACAAAATGCAAGTTCTACTAATTTAATAGAGAAAACATGTTTAACAAATAATCTTTTTACAAAATATGTGTACTTTAATGTGAAATATACATAAAAACCCAAACACATCCATTTCTACTTAAATTATTTGCATGTATATGGAATGATAATAATTTTTAGTATCTCAAATTCTGAAAATAATCATTTTTCATGAGTAGGTGTTTATGCAAACTTACATGTATTCTCAAACTGCATTATGACTTATGAATTCCACAGAAAATTTTATAATTATTGTTAAATGGACAAACAGGAATGATTTGATTTGAGGCATAATAACTTCTTGTATGATCAGGCTATTTAATTAACTTATAAACACATAATTTGTAAATTAGTCTTTATTTTTAAATAGTCTTTATTTTTATAAAATAAAAATGATATGCACAGTGTATATAGAAATATTTGAAATATGCCAATATGTGGACATATTGAAACAAAATATTTCTATTTTCTATAGTCTCTTATCTTATTTAGACATAAATGTGTATATATATTCATTAGCACATGTCAACACAATTCAACATATCTATGGTTTTTCTGTATAATACCTTCCTTGATGCCAGCACATGTAAATGGCAGATATGATTTTTATTTTGTCTTATAGACCTGAAGGACATTTTGTACTCTTGTCAACAGTTTCTCATTTTGCAACTCTAATTTCAGTAAAGTAGTTTATGGTTTTCCAGCTCTTCCTCATTCTGTAAGGATGCCATTATTCATTTTCAGGTGCATTTACTATAAAGTTTTAGCTGTGAATGATTTATGTTGATTCAGGGCAGTCTTTGTCTCCACACCTTATTTTATTTTTGTTGGATTATGATAAGCATATTCTATTGGTAAAGCACAACATTTTGCTACTCTTTCTTAATGCAATTATCTTGCATTCATTGGAAACAAGAAGCATAACTATTTGAAAGCCCCATTACATTTCTCTTGGTAACTAAAATATAGTATAATCTATATAATAAAAATGTATTTAGCAGTGACTATTAAATCTGCTTAACTAAAAGAATGAGTAAAAATTAGAAGACATTTCTTATCTCTATAAACAATAAAAACATTAACTGACTATATACTGGTAAACATCTAATTAAATAACAAAAATTAAAATGACTAACACAATACAATGAACTGAAATGCCATTTAGATATTCAGCACACAAAATTATACAGGTACTGTGATGATTGGATACAGATAAAATAGATGTAATTAGCATCATAACACTTTTTTATCCTTATCCAAATGAAGCCTTGATTGGAGTTTTCAAGGGCCTTGAAAACAAGGTCTTACATCTGCCAAAGTGCTATTTTGTAACATATATATAATATAATATATATAAATGTTGTGCTTCATTGCAATAGTACAAAATATAATCAAAGGATGACTTAAATATTTCATTTTGAAACTGCTAATAAATTTATTCTGTTGTGCTCTTGGTTTTACTTATTATATTTGCTTATGGTATTTAATACTAAACAGGATGGCAGTCTATAAAATTGCTAAATTGTAAAGAACAATTATTTTTTCATACATACTATCATTTTAAAATGTGTCATCATTTTTCTCACTATTATAAAACTGTAGAAATAATAGATAATCAAATATGCACACTTAATAAAAATTTAAATATGTCAACTTAAATTCATGTAGAGAAAACATTTTTTCTCAGACAAATATCTATGATAGAAATTGTGTTCACTAGTGTTTTGTGATTTAGCTTCATAGGAAACTATGTAACTTTTATATCTATTCTAACTTATAACCAGATGAAAATATCTTTTACATACATTAATGAGTTCTGTACCTTCACACAATATAATACTTTGCTAATTATAGGATAACCTTACTATATAAATAGTGCCTAGGAAATGTATGTTCACACAAAATGTATGCATACACAGAATAGTAAATATATTTGATTTACAATGTATATCTAAATTCTAAAAATGGAAATTTAAAAATGTCAACAGTCATCTTTAGCAAATATTAATGTTATAAATTATCTTCAAAGCAAGATAACTTACATATATACCAAATTCAGTTACACAAATGTTTTTACCATCTACATCTAAATATACATTTTTAAAATGACAAAAGTACATTGAAGCTCTATTCAGAAAGAATATGTTATAATGTTAAATTATAATCTTTTTGTAGTACTCTAAGTAGGAAAGTAGCATTATGTTTAACAATATTTTATAAAATATTATTATTCAATTTCAGGGCAGTGTTTGGGCCACACCTGGCAGTATTCAGGTCTTACTTCTGACTTTATGTTCAAGAATGACTCTGGCGGAGCTGGAGAGATAGCATGGAGGTAGAGCCTTTGTCTTGCTTGCAGAAGGAAAGTGGTTTGAATCCCAGCATCCCATGTGGTCCCCCAAGCCTTCCAGAAGCAATTTCTGAGTGTAGAGCACCTCTGAGTGCTGCCGGGTGTGACCCAAAAACCAAAAACCAAAAAAAAAAAAAAAAAAAGAAGAATGACTCTGGCAGGACTCAGGCTATCTTATATGACGCCAAATAAAACTTGAGTAAACCATGTAGCTGAAATCTAAGTATTGAGGATTTTTCAAACTGTTCTTTAAAAATAATTACTTCACACTAATTTTTTGCATACATTCAGGTGGGGTTTATTATTTGACACAAAATGCATCACTGAGAAATACAGGTACAGTGCCAAGCAAATGAGATTATTAAATTGCAATGCTAAAAGATTAGTCAAATAAGTTCTGAAAAAAATTTCTTAATAGGGGCCGACGTGATGGCACTAGTGGTAAGGTGTCTGCCTTGCCAGCGCTAGCCTAGGAAGGACCACGGTTAGATCCCCTGGTGTCCCATATGGTCCCCCAAGCCAGGAACAACGGTGTGGCCCAAAAACAAATAAAAATGTTTCCATAAGAAAGTATTCAGGGGCTGGGTGGTGGCACTGGAGGTAAGGTGGCTGCCTTGCCTGCGCTAACCTAGGACGGACCAGCGAGGTTCAATCCCCCGGTTTCCCATATGGTCCCCCGTGCCTGCCAGGAGCGACTTCTGAGCAAATAACCAGGACTAACCCCTGAGCATCACCAGGTGTGGCCCAAAAACAAAAACAAAAAAAAAAAGAAAGGTATTCAGTGAAAAATACTTTAAGCTAAAAAAATTAAGAAGATAAGAAAATATAGAGTATAAATATTAAAATGATTAATACTTGGAAAAATCACAAAAAAGAGAATTCACAACTATTATCAAAGAGAATGCGAATAACAGCAGGTAACAACATTGCATGGTCCTATAAAATATTTAAAATTCATTGCATCAGAATTCTTTTCTTTAATAATTAATCAGAGCCTCACCTTTTAAATATAATGAAATTTGGTCCCTGAAGTTCATAAAGCACTTTAAAACTCTTCTGTGAAATGTGCATGGAACTTCAAATTTATTTTTAGATTTTATTATAATATTAATTAATAAAGTATCATGTAGAAACCATATATTTGATATAACCAGATATATACTGCTAATATATTGCAATTCTTCCTTAAAATTATTTTAAATAAAAGTTTATAAAAGCCAGAGCTATTAAATTGGAAGGTCACTTGCTTATATCTCTGCTGGTAGTGATAATAGATTTGTTAGTTATTATAATTACATATCTTAAACTGTTTTGTATGTTAATTTTTAAATATTTATATAAATATATAAGTATAAATTTAGCTTGTCCATTTTTCTTTTTGATTGAATGCAATATTTTATAATAATTTGTAAATAAGTTAAGTCTACTTAGTTTAATCAAACATATAAATGATGTATGATATTCTGAATATACAACTTTATATATATTTATATGGATATGCAAATTTATATGACAGTATTACATTCTTATTATTTTATCAAATGTGATTATTTCACACAGAAAAGTGAATTGTGACTGATCTAAAATAATCAACACCTTTCGACTTTTTCTTAAAACAAAAATCTAATATACCTTCATCATTATTAAGAGTTACTGTCCGGGAGATAGCATGGAGGTAAGGCGTTTGCCTTTCATGCAAAAGGTCATCAGTTGGAATCCCGGTGCCCCATATGGTCCCCCGTGCCTGCCAGGAGCAATTTCTGAGCATGGAGCCAGGAGTAACCCCTGAGCACTGCCGGGTGTGACCCCCCCAAAAAAAAAAGAGTTACTTCTTATTAATTACAATTTATTTTACTATTATTCAGTAGAATATCTTTGAATTTAGAGGTATTAAAAACTCATCATGGTTATTTTTTCATTTTATAGGATTCAATGTTGGGGTGATGAGGGGTGTCTTGTTCTTGCTAACCATATCCTCTACCTATCAATCTCTATCTTAAACTTCAAATGTATTATTCATAACATATATTTTTTATTTGTTTCATTTTATTTTATTGTGTACTCAAGTTTAACTTTCTAGCTCTGTATTCTGTATTATGGTAATGCATTCATGAACAATATAATTCATTATCAGTCCTTAGCACAAATGCTGTTTACTGGAAGGAATATCTTAATTCTCCACATAGCTTGAAGAATTTTCTTGAATATGTAGGGAAATTCTCTGGCGAATCATCACTGAAACTTTTGGAATTAGAAAGGAGCTCA
Organism: Crocidura indochinensis; assembly: GCA_004027635.1. Taxonomy (NCBI): domain Eukaryota; kingdom Metazoa; phylum Chordata; class Mammalia; order Eulipotyphla; family Soricidae; genus Crocidura; species Crocidura indochinensis. Next base: position 15,898 of record PVKC010004854.1, on the reverse strand, counting down.
GCATTTGTCTCATTGAATCTTTAGTATGAGGTGAAATCACAAAACACCTTTTCTCTGTTTAGATGTGATCGAATGCCCGAGCTTACTCCTGACTCTGCACTCTGGGATCACACGGGATAAGGTTCATTTGGTACCGAGCATCCACTCTGGGTTGACCTATTGCAAAGCAAGCACTCTAGCTTCTGCACTATGGATCCAACCCCCTGGAATTTTGTTTGTTTGTTTGTTTGTTTAACTGTGGGACCAACCTAGTATGAGTTACTTCAGAAACGCATGGTAATCATTCAGAAATTTAGAAATGCTGATAATCAGCTACAACAGGCTATGGATTCTCAACTAGAATCACAGTTTCCTATGTGACCTGGGGATAGAAATTTGCATTCCCTTGCAGATCTGCCCTTGCCATAACTGGACCATAAAAGAATAATGTGTATTTGGACATAGAAGAAGTTGAGTGAAAATACCAGGAAGGAAATCCCTATTTACAACCAAAACCGCTCAAAGTGAATGTAAAAAAGAGTCCAAAGGTTTATGTTTCAAATATATGTTTAAATTAGGTTATTCTGCAACAGTAATCCCTGCTGTTCTTTATTGAATTTCTATAGTTCGTGTTAGCTTTTGTATTATTTGAATAAACAATGTATTTGGAAATGAAGTGGTGAATATTAATTAGATTTATCATGGATATTATTTTATTCTTCAGTTAAATATTAAATCACTTGTATACATTAAATGGTGTTAAGTGTCAATTATATCTCAAGTTTTTTGTTGTTGTTGTTAAATATATACTGAAGGGATAAGAGTGATAGTATAATGACTGCAGTTCCTAAACCATTATGCAACCCTGCTGACAGGTTGAGTTATCTTAGCAAGTAAGTCTGGATGAAATAACATTCTCTGCTTTTGTTTTGTTTCATTTGTTTGTTTTTACATTTCTCGTTTCCCTTGCTGGGAACCTGCTATTACAATGATAAAGCATTAGGAATTAATGTAAAAATCTAAAATTTTAGAGACAAACATTGAAGAGAAAGAAGAGGTTGGAGTAACTTTTAAATTGCTACAAGGCAGTGGAAGTCAAAGATTCTGATGTATTTGATATATTCTTCTTGGAGACTAATATGCACCACAATCTGGGACATGGACTTCACTTTTTATTAATATCTTTATTTAAAAGCCATGGTTACAAACACATTTTAGTTGGAATTCAGTTATAAAAATGGACACCTCCCTTCACCAGTGCAATATTCCCACCACCAATGGCCCCCATTTCCCTCCTCAACCAGGCCCTTTTTATATTCAATACAGACATTCTACTTCTCTCACTCACTACCAATGTCATGATAGTTGTATTCATTTCTGTAACTGAACTCATTACTCTTTGTGGTAAGCATCATAGCATGGGCTGGACCTTTCAGCCCTCATTTCTATGTCTCAGTACAAATATAATATCTTTCTTTTAATTCCATAGATGAATGAGATTATACTTACCTTATCTTTCCTTCTGACATATTTCACTCAGCATAATTGTTTCCAGGTCCATCCATGTATAGGAAAATTTCATGACTTCATCTAACCTGATGGCTGCATTGTATTATATTGTGTATACACAGTTTCTTTAGCCACTCATCTGTTGTCAGAGATCTGGGTTATTTCCTGAATCTGGCTATTGTAAATACCATTGTGACGAATATATGTATGAGAAAGAGATTTTTGAATTGTATGTTTGTGTTTCTAGGATATATACCTAGGAGTGTTATATATATTATATACTAATACTTAAAATATAATAGGCATTTGCAGAAACCAATTCTCCTTAATTTTCAATTTATATGTACTACTACTAGTATTTAAAACAGCCACTACAGTGATTTATCTTTTTTATATGAGAGCTCAATTTCCAGTTGTTTGAGGAATCTCCCTATTGCTTTCCATAAAGGCTGGACTAGATGGCATTCCCTCTAGCAGTGAATGACAGTTCCTTTCTCTCTACATCCCCACCAGCACTGATTGTTCTTATTCTTTGTGATGTGTAGCAGTCTCTGTAGAGTGAGATAGTTGTTTCGATTTGCATCTCCTTGATGATTAGTGATTTTGAGCATTTTATTATGTGTCTTTAGGTTATTTGTATTTCTTCTTTGAGGAAGTGCCTGTTCATTTCTTCTCCCCATTATTTGACAAAGTTAGATTCATTTTTCTTATTAAGTTCTGTCAGTACCTTGTATATCTTAGATATTAGCCCCTTATCTGATGGGTATTGGGTGAATAGTTTCTTCCATTCTGTGGGTGGCCTTTATATTCTAGTCATTATTTCTTTTAAGGTTCAGAAGTTTCTCTGCTTAATATAATCACATTTGTTTATCTCTGCTTCCACTTGTTTGGAGAGCACTGTTTCCTCCTTGAAGATGCCTTTAGTCTCATGTCATGGAGTATTTATCTGTGTTCTTCTATATATCTTATGTTTCTGGGTCTGATATTAAGGTCTTAAATCCACTTGAATTTGACCTTTGTGCATGGTGTTAAATGAAATTTGACTTTGCTTTTTTACATGTGGTTCACCTTTTACCCTTTTAAGTAGCTCATATTTCATACTCCTGTGCTTCCTTATTCTCTATCTTACTCTCCCTTTTTCTCTTTCAATCTATCTCCTATTCCTATAACTATTTTCTTATAACATTAACTCACAACATTAAAAATAATAATCCTAACATCGTATACTGCTAATATTATTTTTAACTTCCTTAAAGTTAAGATTTTGTGTATGAGTAGATAGAAGAAGCAAAATATCTTTAGTTGTTTACAAGAAGAAATGGCAATGCCACTTTTATAGCAAGACTTATGTCCTTGAAATTTTCATGAAGCAAAGACGTTTTCAACTATAACACTGCTAGATCTTTGGGGAAATACTTTATCGACAATGAGCAACTCCTACCCCAAAGAAATAAACAATAAGCCCCTTGGGGAAATATTCATGGTAGCACTGGCTCAAGGCAAAGAAAATATGATTCTCTGAAAATTATTCTTTCTTGAGAAGAGTGCCTAAAAGTCTTTTTTCATTTTTCTCGGTATCACTTCTAACAATATTAGGTTGCCAGAAACTGACTCGAGGTTCATTATACTCTTGTGCCACTATATATTTTTATTTCACGTCGAATAATTTGCTTTTCTTTTTTTTAATCAACTTAACCATTTATTCAGAGTTCATAGTAGTATATACTCAGCTATTTTTTCTTTCTTTCCTTTTTTTTTAATTTGTCTAAGGTCATTACAGGCATTCCAGGGCCACCTGCACTAAAAGTGCCAACTGAGGTCAGGATTTGGTTTGTTAGCTCTTTCATTTGGTCATTTTTAGTACTGTAATCAAATCTAGAGCTCAAATATTTAAGACATGTTCTTTACTATTGAATCCTATTATGGGTCTCCTCAACTGCAATTTTTCTGTCTGATATTTTCATTTAGAAGTTTAACTGATCCTTCAAGTTCTCTCTAACTCTACTCAGTAACCGAAAACTTCCTTAACTTTATGAATTTCCTGAATACAATTTACCACTAGATGTAAGTTGCCCTGACAGTCTGGTAGATTTGATCAGACATTGAGGTCTGAGTTTGAAGATCAGCAGTCTCTGGAAATACAAGTTAGTTGAAAAATTCTTTGGGGAATGTAGACTTTTGGTTCTGTATAAACTAAGATAATTTACTCTCATTATCTTTTGTGTTTCTTTCTCTGCTCTTAGTATTCTGTCACTAGCATCCTAATAAATCTCGAGCTTATGAAAGAAAGTCCTCTGTGTAGTTTTTCCTTTCTAGTATTATACCTTAAAATACCAATATTTGGGTTCAGTCATAAAAAGAACATGAATGTACTGTGCAGGACATGTAAACCAATATGATTAATAAAAAAAAATCTAAAAAAAAAAGAATAAAGAAGCAATATTTTGAAGAAAAAAAAGAATATGAATGTAATCCTTATGGTTAATTAAAAACTAGTAAAATATAATTCTAAAATTCTAAATTCTATTCTAAAATTATATATTCTAAATTTCTAAAACAACTAAATTCTATTCTAGAATTTTAAATTCTAAACTTCTAAAATTCTAAATTTTTATCTAAAATTCTAAATTCCAAATTTCTAAATTCTAAATTCTATTCTAAAATTTTAATACTAAATTTTTAAATTCTAAAGTCTATTCTGAAATTCTAAAAATTTAAATTCTATAAATCTATATTCTTTTCTAAAATTTTAAAATTCTAAATTCTAAATTTTTAGAATTATAAATTCTGTTCTAAAATTCTAAATTCTAAAGTTTTAAGTTTTATTTCAAATATCTAAATTCTATCCTAAAATTTTAAAATTCTAAATTCTATTCTAAAATTCTAAAATTTTAATTTTTAATTTCAAAAATCCTAAATTGGGGGGGGGTGTTTGGGCCACACCCAGTGATGCTCAGGGGTTATTCCTGGCTATGTGCTCAGAAGTCGCTCCTGGCTTGGGGGACCATATGGGACACCAGGGGATCGAACTGCTGTCCGTCCTAGGCTAGAGTAGGCAAGGCAGGCACCTTACCTCCAGCGCCACCGCCCAGCCCCATCCTAAATTTTTAAATTTTAATTTTTAGTGCAACCTTCCCACCACCAACCTCCCCAATGCCCTCTAACTACAAACATGTTTGCATTCATGGTGCTTAAATAAAAATTTTAAATAAATAAATTCTAAATTAATATACTAGCATTTACAGTTCTGTTAGAAACTAAAAGCCTTCTTCAATTCTGACAGACGAACTCATTTTGCCTTTAGTCTTTTCTTGCCATTCAGCATGCAAATTGGTACAATCTTATAAGCCACTCACTTTTGTGTTTTTCCCTCTGAATTGTTTGATAAATGTTGAATACTCATTATTTTAAATAATTTTAATTAGAGAAAAGATTGTTTTAATTCTTATTTTTTATTTTATTACAAGAATCTTAAGTGCTTCCTTGAATTTATGTAAAATATAAAAAGATACTTGGAGTGTGCGATGGAATTTTTGCAGAATTTAGAGCTTATATGTTTTCCCAGCCAGGTTGGCTTCCTGGCAATACCAGATCCCCCAGGCATTTCCAAGAGCAGCCTAGCATGCCCCACCATATGGGTGGCTTGGGTATTCCAACACTCTATAATTTGAGCACCCTCATATCCCAGATTCTGATGCTGACCTTGACCAAATGTCTAAAATTCAACACTGGGGCCTCCAGGCTTCCTGAACACTGCTTGAGTGACTCCTCAAAATATACTTTACTTACTTTATTGCAATAAAAATCATTTTTGAAAACAAAATTATGTCAAGTAAATAAAAATAGATTCATATAACTAGTTTTATTTCTTATTTTAAATAAGGATATCAACAAATATTAGAAATTAAGTGAATTATAAATTAACAGAATTTATAAAATATATTTCACAGAACTTTATATATGTTCAAAGTAATTAAACATATGAAGATTATAATGCATAAGAAATTAAAGAATAGATATTCAATAAAATTTTTGATACTAATGAAATAAATTATATCTATTGAAATATAAGTGAATCTTGGTTAAAATATTCCACAAAAGTCAAAGGCAAACCAAAATATTAGAAATTACAACAAAAATAAAGTTGTATGTTAGACATAATGTTGACAGTTACTGACAAATTCTGGGTTACATAAACTGATATATTCTAATCTTCCAGAGTTGTTTATTTTCTATTAGTAATTTATTAAAATACTTAATGGCATAAAATAAGAATAAAATCAAAAAATTAAATGACAAAGGAATGTACTATTAAAACCAAAGAATAATATTTTAGGGATTGGAAATTAAGTATAAAGAAGTAGCTTTCAATGAGGAAGCAAATATTTTTAAATCTAAATGAAAATTTTAGTTGTTTCCAATTATTCATGGTGGAGTTAAAATTAAAAATTCAGATCATAGAAAAACAGGATAATTTTAAATAAAACATGTTTACTAAATTTAAACAGAAAAATCCACGTGTGAGGTCGCACAATACACAAACAGGAGAAATTCATCATTACTTATGATTAGTGAAATGCAAATCAAAACGGCATTTTGATATCATGTCACACCAGTGAGAATGGCAAATATAAAAAGGTCTGTAAGCAATGAGTGTTGGTGAGATGTTGGTGATAAAGAAACTGCCATCCTTGTTGGTGCAAAAGCAGTCTAATTCATATGCTATAGGAATCAATATGACAATCACTCAAACAAATAGGAATACAATTCCTAAAAGAAGCAGCATCCCACTTTTTGAAATTTACCAAAAATACACAAAGGTTTTTATATAAAAGTATAAATGCATATTTTTCTCCATTGCATTACATTAGTCAAGATGTGGAAACAAGTCAAATATAAATTAAATTTTTGTGGCATAGAATGGCAAGAACAATAATAAAACAGGTAAGGCAGCTTCTATTACTGTAGCAAACCTGGGTTCAACCTCTGGCATCACATATGGTTACCTCAAAATTGATCCCTAAAATCAGATCAAGGAGCAAACCCTACTCACAGCTGTACACACACTGATTTTTTTTTCAAATAATGGCAACATAGTGAGTAAATATGACTAATATATATTATTCACCATTTTATATACTCTTTTATGATGAGGTACATATATATTAGTTTAGTGAAATATTAAGATTTTGATTGACATTTTTGAACCCACCTTTCCTACAAAAGATAATATTTAATGATGCAAGAAAAACATATTTCATTTAATAGGTGTTCAGTTTCTTAACAAAATAACATGATAATTAACAATGTTAAAATATTTATTTTTTGGATGATGGAAAAACAGACATAATAAAAAGGTTTAAGGTGAATTATATTTTAAATAAAATAAGTAAAAATTAATCATAGGCATCTAAATGTATGTGGTTATGTTTTATGAACATCATTAAAGTTTTGGGATATCATCTTTATTAACTTTATCCCTATTTTTATCTGTGTCTTTCTATGTAAACCTCAGAGATGATTACAGAAACATATCATCTGCAGCTGTCCAAAATAAATACATCTGGTACAAAGAACCTAGAAATATACCTATTGTTGTTTAGTTTATTGCTATTTAATTTGTAGAGATTACTGTTACCCACACAATTTGTCATTTTTATTTAATATCAGTATTTGGAAATATCATTAAATTGATATTCTGTCAAAGTGATATGAGAATATAAATATTTTAATAATATTATGTGGTATGGCTGCATGCCACATAAAAATAGCCCCTAAAAAGAAACATGATTTCAAGATGTCCATGGAAATTCCCAGGAAATGTAAATTACTGACTAAATTTTGTGAGCCAGAAGATATAAATAGCAGTTTGATAGCAAGGCTCAGTGGCAATGAAACACCTAAAAGAATAGATTTGTTATTTTTTTAGCTTAGTACATGCCCATGAGTGTTATTATTGATTTTATTTTAGTTTTGTAACTAAATAAAAATAAAAGCATTCAAGCCTCTAGTTCTCTTTCATTGGTTTATAGTTTATCTTTTGCATTATTACACAATGAAATAAACTATTTTAAAAGATATATACCATGTTAAAATTTTTAATAGAAAAGTTTGTGAATAATTGAATTGGTTTTGAAAAAGCACAAAGGAGATAGCAACAAGATTTCCTTTTCATAAAATTGAAATATTTCAAAACACATTTAAATAAATATGAGTTATATAAATCAATATTTTTAATTTATAATGTAACTACATACTTTACATGGGTTTGTTTTTTATTACTTTTCATGCAATATTAAGATTTAGTAAAATCTTAAAGTTAAGTTTAATTAGGTATGTAAAATTGATTCAATACATTGGATGTGCTCTAGGAAAGGAAAGAGTCTTTTGTAAAAGTTATTGAGTGTTTTGTGAAACTGAATTCAAAATATTTTGTAAAAGTATAAGTAAACAGACGTGGAGTAGCTTGAATGATAAGACTTAAGCCTTCCCCGTGTGAGTGTCTGATTTAGTGTCATTACTGTACAGTACCCAAGCACAAATTGGGCTTATAACAAAATATGAACAGAACAATATCACAGTAGAACATAGGGAGATGGCCTTGAATGTGGCTGATATAGGATCTGTTCCCAGAAATGTCTATGATTCCCTGAAATCAGGCAGAAGTTAAGCCTAGGCACTGAGCCAAGAGTAAGTCCTGCACACACATTGGGTGTGAATCAATATTAGAAAAAAAAATGAGTATGTATTTTTTCTTTTTTTTAATTATCTTTACTTAAACACCATGATTACAAATATGATTGTAGTTGTATGATAACAGTCATACAACCCCCCTTCACCAGTGCAAGGTACCACCACCAATTTCCCAGTTCTTCATCCACACCCCACCCATACCTGTACTCAAGACAGGCTTTCTATTTCCCTCATTCATTCACATTGTTAGGACATTTTTCAGTGTAGTTATTTCTCTAACTGCACTCATCACTCTTTGTGGTGAGCTTCATATCATGAGCTGCAACTACATGGGAAGATGAGGGGAAATAAGGGTTGGGACTGAGGCAGTAAAAGATTAGAAATGAGCTTTGCAAGGGCAGTATCAAGGTCACAATACTAGATGGATATTATGCATATAAAATTATATGCATACAATACTATCAATAGGAGACTAAGGAGAAAAATTTCCAGTGACTGTCCCAACATAAATCAGTGCTAGAATGACCTGACCTCTTCCCAAAGCATATTCTCATTACTGTAGGGAGAGGTAGGGGGAAAGCCTCATGACCCCTATAGAGCCAACATGAACTGGCACCCAGGGAATGTCTGGAGTCTAGGGGAAAAGAGAGGGATGAAAGGAGGCTTACCATGCATCCCAGCTCTCCCCAGGCTGGGAAGAATGCCTCCGGCATGGGGACTTCCAAACCCCATACCTGAGAAGAGCTGGCTTTCAAAATCAAAGGGGAAACCAGAAGCCAGATATCTGCCCGCCCTCCTCCCCATGCACCTCACCCCTGGAGTACGTAAGGAGGAAGAAAGCCTGAGGACCCCTAAGAAACCACCTGATCCCACTTCTAGCTATCTGACCCAGCAGCCAGGGGGCTGGAGTCCAGGGGAAAAAGACAAAGACAGCTAGGGCCCTGCTAAACCCCCCAGCTCTCCCCAGGCTAGGGAGAGAGCCTCTGGCATGGGGCTTCCCCAGACCCCATACCCGGCAAGAGCTGGCCTCCAGAATCAAAGAGTAAACCTGAAACAGATATCTGCCCAACCTCCTCCCTATGCACCTCCCCACTGGAGTACAGAGGGAGGGGGGAAGCCTGAGGACCCTTAAGAATCCACCTGAACCCACTTCTGGCCATCTGAGCTGGTACCCAGGGAAGGCCTGGATTCAGGTGAAAAAAGACAAGGGTGGCTGGGGTCCTGCCAAGCCTCCCAGCACTCCCCAGACTAGGGAGAGGGTCACCTGCATGGGACCTCCCTGAACTCCATACCTGGCAAATGTTGGTCTCCAAAATCAAAGAAGAAACTGGAAGCCAGATATCTGCCCAACCTACTCCCCACCCACCTCCCCCACGGAGTACAGAGGGAGAGGGGAAGCCTGAGGACCCTGAAGAGTCACCCTGAACCCACTTCTGGCCATCTGAGTTGGCACCCAGGGAAGGCCTGGAGTCAGGGGGAAAAGACAAGGATGGCTGAGGGCCTGCTAAGCCTCCCAGCACTCCCTAGGCTAGGGAGAGGGTCTCTCGCCTGGGGCCTCTCCAAACCCATACCTGGCAAGAGCTGGTCTCCAGAATCAAAGAGGAAACCAGAAGCCAGATATCTGCCCAACCTACTCCCCATGCACCTCCCCCGTGGAGTATAGAGGGAAGGGGAAGCCTGAGGACCCCTAAGAATACACTTGAACCCACTTTGGCCATATGAGCTACACACAGGGAAGGTCTGGAGTCAGGGGGAAAAGACAAGGATGGCTGGGAGCATGCCAAGCCTCCCAGCACTCCCCAGGATAAGGAGAAAGCCTCGGACATGGGGTCTCCCCAAATCCCATGCCTGGCAAGAATTGTATGAGCTCAGTTTTTCAGACCTGTTATTTCAGTGTAAAGATTTCTAATTTTAGTTGTCAAATCCTCTTGATGCTTAATTGTGTTCCAGTCAAGTCTATAAATGCTTTTTTTGAGCTTCATGTACATCTTCCATAATTTTACTCTACACTTCTTATTTGAGAGGATACCTAGCTGTTTCCTACTTTTTAGATTATCAGAGCAGCCATCTTGATTTCTTTAAACATGGGGGTATTCTGCAAAATTACTCTATTGGTAAGGCTGTAGATTGCTTCTTACAATGTAGAGAAATGGAATTCAGGGATTAAAAGATAAGCGCTTCTCGGTTGTGGGTACTGGAGAGATTATGATCCTTGGTGTCTGTAGGGTGACTCAGCAGGAAAAAGGAAGAGAGCATGGCCGCCATCCCTTTTAATTCTCTGGGTGCCCAATCACACATCATGAATTGGCCCCACATTTGTTGGGTGGGGACATCTTACTGGGCGTGGGTCCTGGAGAGATTTTGGTCCTTGGTGTGTGTAGGCTGGCTCAGCAAGAAAAAGAAATAAGTATGTATTAATGAGCAACTTAAAGTTTTGACAAAAGGGTCAAGTTTATCTCAGAGCAAATAAATAGCACAATTTATTGCAACATTAAATAGAAATGGATTTCATTTGTACAGTCATATCACTTTCTATAATTATAATACATAGTATTATACTCTTCTAACATTCACTTCTTTACAAAGGACTCACTTCCAAATACCTTCACAAAGAAGATTAGGTTTCAATATAAGCACTTTAAGACACTAAGCTAACAGTCTGGAGAGGTAGCAAGAGTTGGGCATTTCCTGTGCATGAGGCAGACCTGAGTTTGATCCCCAATATCCCCATTCTTGCCAGGAATAATAAATATCTAAGCACAGAACCAGGAGTAACCCTGAGCATCACCAGATATGGCCAACAAACAAACAAAGAAACTAAGATACCCAGTCCATAGCTGCCTAAATAAAAGAAAATGATGCCATTTGCAAATATATATGTAGTCTATGGGAAAGAAATAAGGAATCTTTGACAATGTACTGTTACATAAACAAAAACAACAATGGAATATTATGCAGCCGCCAGGAGAGATGAAGTCATGAATTTTTCCTATACATGGAAGTGCCTAGAATCTATTATGCTGAGTGAAATAAGTTAGAGGGAGAAGGATAGATGCAGAATAGTCTCACTCATCTAAAAAATAAATGACATTTTTGCAGTAATTCTAAGAGACAAAAGAGTGGAGGACTAGCAGGTCCAGCTCACAACATGAAGCTCACCACAAAAAGTGATGAGTGCAATTAGAGAAATAATTATATTGAGGGGGTCAAAGAGATAGCATAGATAAGGCGCTTGCCTTGCATGCAAAAGGATGGTGGTTCAAATCATGGCATCCTGGATGGTCCCTCGAGACTGCCAGGAGCTATTTCTGAGTGTAGAGCCAGGAGTAATTCCTGAGCGCTGCTGCATGTAAACTCCCCCCCCCCCAAATAACTACATTGAGAACTATCATATAAATGTGAATGAATGAGGGATGTAGAAGCCTGTCTAGGGTACAGGCAGGGGTGGGGTGGGGAGGAGGGAGATTAGGGACATTGGTGATGGAAATGTTGCTCTGGTGAAGGAGGGTGTTCTTTACATGAATGAAACTCAACTACAATCATATTTGTAATCAAGGTGTTTACATAAAGATATTAATTTAAAAAACAAGAAATAGAACTTTATTCTATGGAAAACTTGTTCTAGTTAAAATGACCCTATTTGGGAGCCAGAAGAATACAAAGTGGTAAAATGTTTGCCTTGCATGTGCCCGACCCTGGACAGGACGGGTCCGAGTTTGATTCCTAACATCCCATATTGTCCTCTAAGTTGCCTGAGGCAAGTTCTGAGAGATGAGCCAGGAGGAACCCAGAGTACCTCTAGGTGTGGCCAAAACCCAAAATAAAAATTAAATAAGCAAATAAATAAATAAAATGACCATATCAGAAGCCAGAGAGATACTGCAGAAAACAAGGAATTTGTTTTGCGTGTAGACACTTTGAGGAATCCTGGTTTTTCATTTAACACCACACTTTTTCCACTGAATACTACCAGAGGTCACTCTGAAATACAGAACCCAGGGTCGCCCATGAGCACTTTGAGGGGAGGTGTGTAGACACTCAAAGTGTGTAGACTGTGAACCTGACAACTTAAAATTGAAAATAAATAAGAAAATGACCATATTGGGGAAGAAAATAAAGAACTTCTTGCTTAAAAATGTCTTAATCAGACAATTATGTTCACACCCTAAGACAAACATTTTTTTTTCTTATTACCAAAGCAAAAATCTATTTAGGAATAGTTGCACATAATAAATAAACACCTTGTAGTTCAATTGCTTATATTTATAATGCATTATAAACTTGCTACATGTTTTTAAATTGTATTAATAATCCTTTTTGGTATGGCATACCCAGTAGTGATCATGGTTTAATACTGGCTCGGCATTCAGAATCACTTGTGGCATGCTTGGGGATAAGAAAGGATGCCAGGAATCAAATTCCGGTTGGCCTCACACAAGACAGATACTCTACTTTGAGTACTATTGGTCAGACCCCAGGGATTAACAATTTTATAAACATTTTAAAAGCTAGTAGAAATCTTCTATAAATTGGCAATATTACATTCTCCTTTTATTTGTTTGGTGTCCTTAGATATTTATTTTTGTATTACCTTTTGACCTCTAATACTGTAGTCTCTAAGTCCTATTATTTGTCAGCAATTTTTCTTCCTTTCAAAATCATTATCCCTAAGAAAACTTAACTTTAAATATAATCTAAAGTTTCCTAACTCCCATGTGCAGCCTCTTTTACATTCTAGTCCATAACATTCCAGAGTTTTACTAGTAGTAGCATTGTATTTATTTGGGTTAATTTTGGGAGGGGATTTTGCTTTTGGTATCACACCCAGTGACACTCAATGGTTACACCTGACTATGAGCTCAGAAATCTCTCCAACTAGGGGGACCATATGGGATGTTGTAGAAGGAACCCAGGTCTGTCTTGGGTCAGCCACGTGCAAGACAAACCCCCTACAGCTGTGCTATTGTTCAGGCCACCCTTAGGAGAACATTCTTAAGTTAACCAATTTCTTCCAAACCAAGACTGTTGTATAGAGTTTTCCTACAGAAGTTCAACCAGAGTTGTATCTCTGGTACTCTTAGGAGTTATCTATGTGTACAGAGCCTAAAGTAAATACTTGTCACAGTTGGTTGGATCTCAGAATCTCTGCCCACTAAAATATAAAATAAAAATTAACAAGGAGAGTTACATATGTGGCAGGGTACATAATGACCAATCATAGTCACCTGCATCTCTCCTCTTAGGATGTGACCTTTTGTACTTTCATGCTGGGTTGTGTACCAGGACCCTCTCTGCTTTTGTAGAAAATCTGCATTTTGCCTTGAGAATATTACTCACCTCTCTCTCTCTCTCTCACTCTCTCTCTTTCACTCTCTCCTCTATCTCAATCTCTTTCTCTAACTCTCTTTCATTTTTATCCTTAGTCTCCCTTACCTCATTACATCTAAATAAAATAGTTTTAATTTAAAAAATAAAATCGCAAGGAAAAATAAAATAAAAATACATATTTAACACAGAACTTTAAAACTCATATATTTGAAGAAGAAATTAATACAATATGTTAAAAATAAGAAAAGAATTGTCCATTATCTGTCAATCCCTCTATCATTACTTGAAAAATAAATAATTATAGGAAAAAATAAATAAGATTGAAAAGCCAGAGAGATAGTACAGTCCCAAAGGCATTTATCAAGTAAGATAAATTATAAATGATCCAGGTTCAATCCGCTGCAATTCATAAAGATTCCAGAGCACCATGAAAGATCACCCTAAACACAGAGCCTAGAATAGTTCCTGGGGAACTTTGAGTTTGGTCAAAATGTATTTAAAAATAACATAAATGCCAAAATTCTAAATAGTTAAGTTTAGAAAAAGCACCTAAATAGATTATACTGTCCGTTAATTAATACTGTTGCATATTAAACCTCAGTAATTTTTCATGAACAATGAAGGTCACAGCTAATATTTCTCTAAGACAATAGACTTATTTAGGGTCTTATACAAGTATAAATTATATAAGTGTAAAGTACTCAAACAACTGTCACCATTATCCCAGAGCTAACTTTTTAATACTAAAAAAAAAAAGCTGTGTGTAAGGTCATATAGAATTTCATTGAGATAGATTGTATCTTCCAGCATAATACAAATGGTGTTTGTCCTAAATGATATTGAAGAAATGATGTTAGTATTTTCTTGGTCCACTCCAGAATTTCATCAAAAATCAATAAGAGATGCCTAACTCATCTCAAAAAATGAAATCATATAGTACCTTAGACATATAAAATATGTCAGAAGGAAGTCACAGTAGTTATTAGAAAAATATCAAAGTAAACAATAAAAACATTTTATATATTATGAGGTGCACTTCTATGTTAAAAAATCTCAACATAAACAATAAAAATATTATATGTTATGAGGGTTTAGAAGGAAAACAAGAACATTGAATTCTCAAATTACAAAACAACAAACTGTCTCATCTATGACCTCAGGTTTGGAACCATAAAATACTATGTTAGTAAGTTTATTAAAAAAAAGTTCTATAACATATCTAATAGAACTATAACAACTATCATATTGCTTCTGAATAACAGCTAAATGTAAATTAATTTTTAAAGTTTTATGTCCAAAAGAATAAGAATAATAATAACTTGATAATAGTGTTATACTTCCACATTTGTTTTTAATAATTTTGTAATATCCTTTGTTTTCTGGATTTAATACAAAATATAATGCAATTTATTGAATTACAAATTTCTTTGAAGTTTGTTTCCTTCAAGATTTCAAATATACAATGGCTCTGTGTGTGTTTGTTTGCACACATGTGTGCACATATGCTCACTTTACTAGAAAAAGGCATCCAGACCAATGTGTCCTTGGTTAGGTTCCTGTGTATTTTATATTAAGTGCGTTGGAAATAAATTATTAATGAATAAAAATAATTGATACTTTGGAGTATTTTAAGAAGGTGATTATGTTTTGTGTCCACACATATGCTTAATGCTTTGTCTATGTTTTTTGATACAAATTGTTTAGTTTAAATTCACGTTTCTGACTGTAGTGACTTAGGTGAAAAGATTTAGGTGTTAGTGTTTAAAATGAAAAAGATGTAAACTTTGAGTGATTGACATATGTCAGCATAGGTTCATCATATATAACAAATGAACATCTCTTGCATAGAATATTCATAAAGTGGAGAGGTCCAGTTTAGGCATGTGTGAAAAAAAGGGATGTATGACAAATTTCAATTTTACTCTGTCCAGTAAACTACTATAAAAATAAAGTACTAAAAAAAACTATGTGATCCTATAATATTTATTTACCTATTTCTTTTACTCAGACTTGTTTTGCCTTTCTGGGATTTTACATTGCAATAGAATATTAGCACACATGGTTTAGCCTCTAGGTTTGTTTCCAAAGAATCTTTGAATGAAATAAGGGGACAATTTTAAAGCAGGAAATACATGTGGTTCTGTATATGGTTTCGGATTTATATTTCAATAGTCTCTGGAGGATTAAAGAAGAATTCTAGTGCAAGCATTGGAGAAGGGAATAAAATAAGGTGAAAGAAGAAAGACTACATTTATTAAAAGACATAGTCTATTTGACTATGGGGTCTAAGATTTCAGAAATTGACTCTAATATTCACATGCATAAGAAATTAATGATTTTCAAATGCTGAAGTAATTAAAATAGTTTCCTTACCTCCATGCAGAACCTT
>PVKC010004853.1:0-26080 GCA_004027635.1 Crocidura indochinensis | reverse complement strand
CTCTCCCCAGACGAGTAAATATAGAAAAAATATGTGGAATTGGTCCAAAGATGAGTGCCTCTCTTCTAAAGAAAATGAACCCTCTACTGACCCATTGTTTCTGTAGTTAAAACATGTTTACAATAATGTTAATATTGGGCCCAAAGTGGTGGCATAGCGGTAGAGTGTTTGCATTGCATGAGGCTGACCTAGGATGAACCGAGGTTAGATCCCCTGCTTTCCATATGTTCCACCAAGCCAGCAGCGTATCTGGGCACATAGTCAGGAGTAACCCCTGAGGATCACAAAGTGTGGCCCCATAACAAACAAAAATAATGTTACTATCTATAGTTATTCTGCCTCAGCACAACCAAAGTTTTCATATATCCATTACACTGTCATAATGCTATTTCTAAACAACCTAGTCATCTGACTGCCACTTCCTACTGCTTGGTAATCTAAGAAATTTTAATTTAGGGCAAAGGTGATTTGTTACTCTTCATTTCTTTTTTGTTCTACTGTATACCACATATGAGTGAAGCTGAACTCTACATCCTTTTCAACTAATTTCTTCTTTTAGGTGATCCCCCAAGTTTCAGTAAACAATATACTTTACCTTTCATTACAATTGCATATAATTTTATTGTTTATGTGATAGTTTATCTGCTCAACTGAGGTTAGACATTTTGTTTGCTGCCAACCCTAACTATTGTACTGACCATTACAATGAACATACATTGTACACATACATATATTTAAATTAATATTTTTCGATTAATAGCAATAAGTTAATTCACTGGAAGCTCTGTTATCCAAAAGAACTTTGTATTTAACATTTTGACATGCATTTTAAAATATCTATATAAATATTATGTCTAATAAAATAGATTTTCCAATAAACACTCATAAAATACTTTATACTAGTATTATAATTCATAGTTGTGTTCCTTTATTTTTGCAAAATATTCAAGTAAATCAAAATATATTAATATGACTATTGCTAAAGTATTATAATGAATTCCACGTAGTCAAAATCCAATGAAGTAGAGGACTGAGTGAAGATACCTGGTAGCTTGATGGGATGCGGTGATAATAAGGGTTCCTATCACTCTTCCCTAAAGTTGGTGTAAGTTTCAGCATGTGGTATAGTGATACATAAAACGACCCTTGACTTTTAAGTTTTTCATGGGTTAAAAAGTCGACTATCTTATATGTCAAAAAATATGGTATTTACTTTTTTTAAAGAAACTCATTTATTTTCCATCAATCTGATTTCCATTTCTATTATAGTCTAGAAAGAACAGCTTAAGACCATTCAGTGGCGGTACCTACCCATTCAGTGGTCCGAGCAGTGAGAGCCACAGACCAGTCTTCTGTGGCAGGTTGACAGCTCCAACATTCCTTAGGGAACCGCTGAATCAGCAAGGAGGGCACCTACACCCCTTCAGACCAATATGCAACCTCAGGCTGAGTAGCATTGAATTCAAAAGATGGAACAGTCCATTCTCCCTTAAATTCCTCCTAGCCCACAGCCTTCTGAACAGCAGCCTTTTCTTCCTTTCGATCTCAGTAGAAGTAGAGATTAGGCATGACTTCCCATGGGTGTTCCGAGGAGATAGTGCCTCGCATTTGCAGAACTTCCCAGGCCAGCATCCACCACCTAAGACCAACTGAGCGAGCTCCCTTGTTGTTGCAAGAGATGGCAATATCCATCTAGCGCACAGGAGAGTCTGTCATACAGAGCAATTGTAGGCAAATTAATGTAAGGTGCCTCTGTGAGGGGCTGGTGGTCGGCCCCGGGATCAGTAACAACCAAAATCTCAGCTCCCAGAAAGCTGCCTGGATTTGGTTAGTGAAAGTTCAAGACATGAAGTGGTCAGCGATCAGAGTGGCTCCAGTGGCAGCAGCAAACTTCAGCACAGTTCCTTGGCCCGTATTCCTGGACGAGATCACACTGACGTAACTGGGTTTTCAATGGCAGCAAAGGCAAGAAGTGCCAGCAGAAGCTTCTCCCAAGTTCTCTTCAAAACTATGGTGTAGATGTCATCACATTTCCTTTCGTAGGTGTACTGTTCCATCTGGAAGTCCACATTAGTGCCACCTAAGTGGGTGCCCACCACAAGGAATTTGAGGACATCCTCTTCCTTCATTTGTAGGACATTGAGGGCTCCTGACATTGTGAGATTTCCCTTTAAGTTATACCGGGAATCGAGAATAACACAGTATTGGATCCCTCACTGGGTAGTGCGGAAAGCCAAATCATTTACTTTTAAAACTTAAAATATGGTCAGTCTTCGGAACTTTTTGGATTAGGTAGTCATGAATCGAGACCTTGCAAATCTTCAAAATATATTGTATAATCTTTCACATTCACTATGAGTAAATCAGGGTGGAGAGCAATTTACCTATTAGGAAGATGACTTATATAATCATCAGAATACAAATATCTTTATTCATTTAAATTTTTGCATAATTCTATCGCATTTCACTAATAGGCAAATATCCAAAGGTCATTAGTATGGACAGGACCTTAGAAATATAACAACACCGTAACTTGATAGAACAAGTTATTTTTCGAGTTCTGGTGACCTTTATGCAAATTTCACTGCTTTTTCTATTCTGTAGAAAACATAAAGCACTTTCAGAATATTGCACAAGATCTATAAATGATGTTTAGAAAAAATAAACTGTCTCCACTCTTTATAACCTCATATATTATGTATTACATTTAGTGTGTGCACTGGAAATGATACTTGTTTATTACTTTCATGGAGCTTCAACTGGTGCTGGAACTTTAAATAGAAAGTGTGAAACAACTGTTACATGCACTTGAGGATGAACTATTTAAATCAATAAGCTGGGGCCCGGGAGATAGCATGGAGGTAAGGCATATTTGCCTTTCATGCAAAAGGTCATTGGTTCGAATCCCAGTGCCCCATATGGTCCCCCGTGCCTGGCAGGAGCAATTTCTGAGCATGGAGCCAGCAGTAACCCCTGAGCACTGCTGGGTGTGACCCAAAAACCACAAAAAACAATAAAATAAAATAAATAATAAATAAATCAATAAGCTTAACAGATGTGTAAAATCTCTATACCTGAAGATCAGGTTTGGACTTCTATTTACTTGTAATTGAAATTTTCTTTGCAATTTAACACATTTTATTTTATTTGAATGACATTTTGGAAATAGGACACTCAGGGACTAAATCAGTATCCTATAAGATGAGCAAAATAAATATCATAATATTTACTTTTATATTCTGACATTACTTAAAGAATAACTATTAAAAATGATAGAAACTGAGTTTTGCATGAATAGTGATGTCCCTCCTAGATCCCCTTCCTTTCTAGGACTGTCACCCAGTTTCAAATGCTACAGGTGTTCTGGCTAATGGTTCACACCTACAGTTTTTTTTTTTAATCAAGCAATATCTTTAGCTAACTAGAGCCACATACTTTTCCTCTCCCTATGGCAGTTGTTGATGAATTAATGGGAGGAGGATTGGGACGGAGAGTATGTAGAGATTAGGGGACGTAACGCAGATACAACTCATGCTCCTGTACTTCCTGGGTGATCATACTAAGTCTAGATGTCCAGTGAAACCAAATATCTCACCTTTCCCCTCTATAATATGCTTCCTTTCTGTACTTAACAAGTTTCTCAGGTGAGAGCTTTCTCATTACATATCCTGCACTAATATCTGCAATTTAGGCTGTTTTCAGGGAACTTAGCAAGCTATATATCATTCATGTAAATACCTTCTAAGCTTTAGACTTATTTCTGTTTTAAACATGATATAATTTAATTCCAAAAATCATCTCACCAGTGTAAAAAGTACTACTCCCATTTTGTGGGTTGTGAAAACTCCAGCTTTGTAAATTTGAGGAATTTTGTTTCACTTGTGATAACTGGGAAATCCAAGAATCAAAGTCAGATTAAGGGGGCCTCATAAACTCTACTCCTAGAATTTGTTACTGCACTATATCATATTTTCACCCAGGAAAAAATTTAAGTATCTCTTCATATATAGATTTTGTTAGTAAAATTAAAACTGATATCTATTTTATTTTCCAAACACTGATGTAATTTGTTTAAAATTAAAGTAAGATTGCATGAGTCATATAATTTCCATAAGAGTTTATTAGTGGACAAGCATGGATTCAATTAAAAAGGAAATAAACATCTGTATAATACCTTCATTTTATTGAAAGGGAATATTTTATAGAAGTTGGAAAATAGCAAAGAGGGAAAAGATCATGTCAGCACAATGTTACTGGTCATACACAACGCAATCTTATGTTTCATAGAGATTTCAACACAGGAAATGGGTATATTAGGAACTGCCTAATTCATAGGTTTTCCTGACTCACGCACAGAGGTTTCTTTGAAGGATTCTGAGGGGAAAACTATAAGCAGTGCTTTTATGCCAGCTTCAATAATGCATATTTCAAAGTCCAAACAGGTCAGCTATGTAACTGTTTACATAGTCAACATTTAGTGGGAAAATAATTGTCAACAGGTTCCACTTTTCTAGCCCAGAACAGCATGTAATCTTCCATTACAATCCTCATGGGTATATAATAAGGAAGGGAATATTTTAGTTTTACTTTCTTTCCTTCAATAATTTTAGGATTCTTAGTTTACTGTAATCTCCTCCTGTCCAAATTCCAGCCTATCCCTTGGAATAGGCTGTCACTTTAAAAGTGTTATATAATCCTGTTAAAATAACACTGTAGAGAAAGACTAAGTATTATCTGTCTTTGTTTATGTCAGTCAAATAGCTGTGGTTAGATGAGTGAAAAATTAATGAAATGGACTCTGATACCCTGTAACATCAAACAATAACATTAAATATCATTGTATATAAAGTATTTTCCTAAATTTCTGATTGCTATAATATCTATTATGAATATATACATTTGTTAAACATATATAATTCTTTAGAACAAAGCACTGCTCAAAGAATGAAAATTATTGAAAATGAACTTCCTTTAAGATATTCTCTGATTGAGTGGGTTAGATGTTATTGACGAAAATATTATTTAGATAATTCCTATCTTTAACAGGGATCACTCTAGCAATACCGGGGTGGGGAAGAATCAGGCCTCATGGTGATGCCTGGCTAAGGATGTGTATCTGATGGTTCACTGATGAGTCTCAGTGATGCAGAGATGTTCAGTCTTAGTGGTGATGCCCAGGAGCCAGTAGTACCACACCTTATTCTGGGAAGATGCTATATAATGTCAGGCATAGAACTCAGGGCCTCACTGATGCCAAAGTCTGACCTTCATCTATTTGGGCTAGCCCATTGTTTATGATAAATTATTTTATAAAAATATTGGGCCAGAGCAGTAGCTCAGCAGTAGGGCAGTGGTAGGGCTTTTGCCTTGCGCATGTCTGACCCAGGATGGATCTCGGTTCGATCCCCAGTGTCCCATATGGTCCACCTGGCAAGGAGCCATTTCTGAGCACATACCCTGAGCATTACTAGGTGTGGCCCAAACAACCCCCAATTATTTTAAGTCAGTAGTAACCTGATTTAATAACAGAATCAAATTTAATAATAAGAATAAATATTATTTCATGGAAGTTTATACATTGTCATTTATAACCTACATAATGTACATGTTTATATATGCTTATATATAACCATTGTTTTTTCAAGTTATTATGTTACAGGTAAAATGGGCAAATTTTTTTTATAATGTAATTGTTCTAATTAATTTGCTCTTTTTTCTGTGTCAGTGGTTCTGGATACTGATGTCAGGTCTTATGCATGCAAGGAGTTCAATTTACAGTCCAGTCTCATCCCTAGATCATATATGTGAAAAAGCATGCTTTTTATATATATAAAGCACTCACTCTAGTGCCTAGTATATTTTATAATTAAACTTATTTAAAGGCTAAGATTATGGACTACCTCCTTCTCATTTATAAGTATCTTCTTTTTGAAAAATATAATAGCTATTATACTGGATGTTCATGAGTGAAATTTTTGACATTATTACCCGGAAAGATATTTATTAAGTATCTGTTTATGACAAGAGATTTGGTCTACATCTATAGAAGCTCACATGAGAGTTAAGTCTCAAGCATGCAGGTAAGTATAAAAAACTGAGAACTGGGCATATTGAGTTTATAAATACATAATTAATACATTACTCATGCAAAAAGCAGTAAAATTTTTCTAAATGTTAAAAACTTGAATGAAGTTGACATTTTGTATTTTCTTGAAATTTCCTAAAATGTGTCAATAAGATAATATAATTATAGAAGGTGTTTGATATTTTTAGTGTGTGATATTTTTAGTGGAGCAAAGTTGTTCTACTGAAAAAAATTGGCTTACAGAAATATGAAGGGTAAGAAAGAGAAAATCATGTTTTAGAGAGAATTTAGGCTTTTCTAGAAAAAGAAAAGCCTGGAGATGTTATATCTTTAATTTTATTTGATACCATGATATAAAATCTTATTCATAGTTGAATTTTGGAAATTCTGTCTTCCAGCACCAATTCCACTACCAGTGTGAACTTTCCTCCACCATTGTCTTCAGGTTCCCTCCTAATTATTAGCACATGCCAGCCTGATTCCTTCTCAGGCACATTTTAAAGGTTGGCTATTGTAGGTTTGATATCCTGATTTCAGTGTTGTGGACCTTTGGGTTTGGATATGTAATGTAGCTATGCCATTTCTTTACAATACTGATGTACTCATTCCCTTAAAACCTATATTCCTGTCTGCTTAATTTTGTTTATACCATCCCCATTTTCCCCCTTTGTCATCCTTCTTCCTATATTTTTGGCTCAAGGCTGTCAAGTTATCCTTTTAAATACTTTGCTTTCCCTTGTCTAGTTATTCTATATACCATAAACAAGTGATATTATACTATGTCCTTCTTCTTCTGGCTGACTTCACTTAACATGTTATCTTCCAGTTCATCAGCATAATTGGATCATTCCTTGCAATAGGTACTCCATTGTGTACTCCATTGTGAATATACACCACATCTTCATAATCCACTTACCTGTGGTTGAAAACTAAGTTTATTCCATATCTTAGCTATTGTACTAAGTGCTGCCATGAATACTCATATGAATATATTATTCTAAATGAAATGTTTTGTGTTCTGGGGATAGATACTCAGAAACAGAAATGCTGGGTTGTTATGCAACTCAATTCTTACTTTACATGTATCCCTGCATCACTGAGTTTCATCATGAAACCATCAGGTACATACTCATGACCCAGGCATCACCATGAAGCCTGATTTTCCCCATCCTAGTATTGCTAGAGTGATCCCTGTTTAAAGATAGGAATGATCTAAATGATATCTTCATCAATAACATCTAACCCACTCAATCAGAATGCTTTAAAGGAAGTACATTTTCAGTAATTTTTATTCTTTGAGCAGTGCCTTGTTTTAAAGAAGTATATATGTTTAATAAAAATATATGTTCATACAATTTGCATCAGATAACTATCTATTCTTATAAAACCTTGTTTTCTCCCGAGAGAAAAGTACTGTTCTAAAAGCTCTATGTTCTAAGAAGAACAAACTCGAAACATAAATGGAAAAACTGATTAAGTTTTGTAATTAGTTGACCATAGGGAATAAAAGGACACCCAAAACAAGATTGAATTATACTTAATAGCATTAAAATTTAAAATCTTAAAAATAAAACAAAATGCTGCAAATGTAAGGTTATAAATCAAATCTTCTAATTTCTTTGCTACATTTGAAGAAAATTATTCAGGAAAATTGATATGATCTTAGTCCTTCAAGCCTTATTAGACCATGCAGGTCAATTATGTCAGTTTTAAAACTGTATCATAACTTCTCTAGCACACATTCTCAATTAAGTGAGGAGAAAAAAAGAATAAATATGCATCTGGGTTAAAGTTCTCTGTTTCTATCACAGGACACATTATTTAGAGCAATCTAATGCTTAGGAAATTGTCATGTCCCATTTAGAGTTAAGACCTCATAAAATGTGCATATAATTTCTGCTGGAAGCAAACTGACATAGATTGTATCTCATGAATATTTCATAATTCATAAGACTTGTTTTTATAGTCTGTCCATTTAGTAAATGGATTTTAAGTAAATGCATGATATTAATAATTGTATCTTTAAAAAATATGATGCATTCCATTGTAAATAGTTTGCAATAAAACTATTTATAATGCTAAAACAAGACAAAGAAAAAATTAGGTCTTAAATGCTACCCTTTAAAGAGTAATATATATTCTTCTGATCCTAACAATAGTATTATGTCAGATGCCTAAATATATGACCACACATTATTTTCAGATTTAGCATAATATGCATCAGATAATAGTCCAGCTACCAAATCAGTGTATGTCCAACTAGTATTAAATGCTGACTGTTACACTTATTCTAAAAGTTTTAAAATTTTCATAAAAATGTTATAATGACATAATTGAAAATGATCTGAAGCAATGTTTCTCAACCAAGGACTTTATGGATCCTCTGAACCCTTCTGATATTCATAGGGAGCCATAGATAAAAGTCACTTAAATAGTGTAAGCATGCCTAATTCTAGGGGGCTCAATCAATACAACAGGGATACAAAGAAATATATATATATATATACATATATATATTTAAAGAAATAGGAGACATAGTTAAAAAATTGACAATGATTTGTAGCAAAAATATAGAAAAAATACCATATAACAGAGGTATCTCTTATACTCAAACCAAATCTACTAACCAAACTTTCCAAATCTACATTCATGCCATGATCCGTGGGCCCTGTGTTCCATTTGCCATTTAAAAAACACCAGTTTCTACAAATAATTTTCTATTGTTCTAAATTTTTAGCACATGGCTATTTTTATTTCTTATTACTATTTCAACATGAATATGTCACTTTTAAATCCTAGACTTGGAATATTTAAAATTTACAGGAGAGTTATCATGGTTATTACATATCATCTGCACACAGTGTGCATATATAAATCAAATATACCTATTGTGTGTATATAAATATTTATGTGCATTGTATTAATATGAATATATAAATATACATATAAATCAAATATACATATGTACACAAACATGATATTAACAAATCGTAAAAACAATATTTATTCTACATGTCAATACCTATAAATATTTGACATAATATATATTTTAATCGGGAATATTATCTTTCTAAGTGATTCAAGAACATATCTCTCCTATGTTTTAAACACGTATCCGGAGGTTGAATTGCATGGTAGACTAATGGGTTTTATTCTAGGTGATAGACTTACAGAATTTATTGTATCACTTGGATACTTCTAGAGATTTAAATGAGAATATTTTAAGATACATTCCTACAGAATAAAAACAAAAAATATTATGTATTTTTGGAATTACTTTGCAGAGATAATACTAAGTGTTATATTCTTAATATTATCTGCATAGATCTATATCTGTTGGCAAAATGTACTCACGCTCACTTTTCCAATATTGTTATCTTCTTCTCTTGCTGCCAAAGCCTTCAGAAAATTGTCTTTCAGTATTTTACCAGCACTTGATAATACCCTATTAAAAGCAGATTTTTGTTACAGTATATTAGAAAACTAAAGATCATTTAGAATCTAACAAGCATACTTGTATATTCTGACAATTTTCTTTTTTGTGTGTGGCTCTTGGGTCACACCTGGCAGTGCTCAGGGGTTACTCCTGGCTCCATGCTCAGAAATTGCTCCTGGCAGGCATGGGGGACCATATGGGGCACCGGGATTCGAACCGATGACCTTTTGCATGAAAGGCAAACGCCTTACCTCCATGCTATCTCCCGGGCCCCATATTCTGACAATTTTCATAACATAAATTATCAGAGGCCAGAGCAATGATACATTTGCCTTGCATTCAAGTTTGATCCATGGCATCCCACACTGTCCCCTGAGCTTGCCAGGGGTAATTTCTGAATAACCACTGAGACAGTAGTAACCCCTGAGTGCCACTGGTTGTGACCCCAAATTTTAAAATGCACATATTATGCATAATCCTTGTAAATAAAACAGGATTATTATAGTCCATTGTATTCATCAATTTAATTTCAAGCAATTAAAGTATATTTCAAATAACTAAAATCAAGTAAATACATAATGTGTATTGTCACCTTAATACTCTTGCCAGATAATTTCATTTGCATAAAATTTTATTTTATTTTTCTCATCTTTACTCCCAAATTTTACTTTCTATCATAATATACAATAGTATATAATATACATGATATACAAATATGTATATATTTGGAGGTTCTATTTGGACCACACCCAGTGGTACTCAACATTTACTCCTGGTTTTGTACACATAGACCTATGAACTTAAGTAATTTGATTCAAACTGAGATCATCCAGCACAAACCAAGTCCCATAACCCGTATTTTATCTCTCAGTGCCTAAATAAGTCCCTCACTATGATAACTTTGGAGGAATGCAAAGTCATGTTCAGGGTACAGGAAGGGCATTTTTTGCAATGCTCTATTGTCTGTAAGCTAAAATACAAGATTGAATTATAACCTGAGAATTTAAAAGGGTCATTATAAAAGACTGCTGCCTTGTTCCCTGTCCGCTTTTCTGCCCAAGACAGTCAAAAGACGCCATTGAACATAATTTACAGGGTTTAAATTCGGTAAGGGCCCACACAATAAGGTGGAGCCAGAGGAGCTCTGTTGCATAGTGAACATCTTCTAACCAATGAACCCCAGCACAGCACATAGCAAAAACCATTATACAAGTGTTGCAATGAGGAAACATTGCATGACAACACCACGAATGGAGAGCGATATGGAGATTCCTCCAAAAACTGGAAATCGAGCTCCTATATGATCCAGCTATGCCACTCCTAGGAATATACCCTAGGAACACAAAAATACAATACAAAAATCCCTTCCTTACACGTATATTCATTGCTGCACTATTTACCATAGCAAGACTCTGGAAACAACCAAGATGCCCTTACAGATGAATGACTAAAGAAATTGTGGTACATATACACAATGAAATATTATGCAGTCATCAGGAGAGATGAAGTCGTGAAATTTTCCTATACATGATGTACATGGAATCTATTATGCTGAGTGAAATAAGTCAGAGAGAAAGAGAAAGATGGAGAATGGTCTCACTCATTTATGGGTTTTAAGAAAAATAAAAGACATTTCTCAACAATTTTCAGAGACAAAAGAGAAGTGGTCTGGACGTTACAGCCAACCTTGTGAATCTTACCACAAAGAGTGATGAGTTTAGTTAGAGAAATGACCACATTGTAAACTATCCTAACAATGAGAATATATGAGGGAAGTGGAAAGCCTGTCTAGACTACAGGTAGAGATGGGGAGGGAAGAGGTATATTTGGGTCATTGGTGATGGGAATGTTGCACTAGTGATGGGTGGGGGTGTCATCTGATGTGGCTGAAACCCAACCACAATCATGTTTGTAACCAAGGTGTTTAAATAAAAAATATTTAAAAAAATGAAGATGACCTGAAAAACCTTTCAGAGAAGGAATTTAGAATATTAATATGGAGAATGCTCAAAAACTCAAAACAAGCATACATAGAGCTTAACAGATCACGATGGTAGAACTCAGAAAACTCCAAACTCAAACAACAGATCTGGAAAATCTCAGTAGATGAAATGAAAATATTAAAGGAAAGACTTTCCAAGGGAGTAACAGCAGCTGAGAACAGGGTCAGTGAGCCAGAGGATGAGATGCAGATCAGCTCCTAAAAACAAAAGAGATTAGAAAAGAAACTTAAAGCAAAAAATCAGACAATGAATAAACTACTGAAAAACTGTGAACAGATAAAAATAAAAGTTTGTGATAAACTCATTAGAAACAACATAGGAATCAGTGGAGTCCCAGAGACTCAGTAAAAGAATATTAAGAATTGGATAAAATATGCCCACTCTGCTGTGCACTGAGGACTTTAAGGGAAACCTCTCCTCTTTCTGCCTGTCTGCTCGTGTCTTTGAATCCTGAAGATCTCCCCAGCATACCCCCCAAAAAACTGCATTCTGAAGCTGCCTATAAGTAATTCTGGCTGTGGGGGTCGTCGTCCAATAAGCTGAGCTCTCTCTCCTGAGGAGGCCCCACCCTGCTGTGCCTTTATCCACATTGAAGACTTCAAGGGAAACCTCTCCTGCTCTGCCTGTCTGTCAACTAGTGGCAGCAGAAGAGCACAACCACTTCGTGGTCACACACTCTTTCTAACCAATAAATCCCACCACAACACGCAGGAAAAACCACATTACAGGCGTTACAATGGTGAAGCATCACAGATAAACCCCATGCACAGAAAATGAAGATGAAAGCTCGGATGATATAATAAATTCCAACCACCTGATTAACCTCTCAAACAAGTAACTTAAAATAGCAATATGAAGATGTTTGAAGAAATCAAAGAAAGCATAAATCGATCTGAACAGAACACAAAGAAAGAAATCAGAAAACTCCAAGTTGAAATAACAGATCTGAAAAACACAGTAGCTCAACTGAAAACCTCAATGGATAGCCTCAACAGAAGGGTATCATCAGTTGAGGAGAGAATCGGAGTACTGGAAGATGTTATGCAGAAAACATCAACACAACAGAAGAAAGTGCAAAAGAATCTTAAGACAAATGAACAGGCAATGAAAATGTACTCAAGGAATGTGAACAGATGAAAAAAGAAATCTTTGATAAACTCAAAAGAAACAACATAAGAATCATTGGAGTCACAGAGACCCAGGTAGGAGATCTCCAAGATGAATCAACTGTCAAAGACATCATTAAAGAGATACTCCCAGAGCTAAAGACTACATGCAATCAAATCCTACATGCCCGAAGATTACCAGTTAAAAGAGACCCAAAGAAATACATTTATTTAATGAATAAATATGACATATACTCAGAAAAGTGGTAAGGGACAAAGATGGGCACTATGTTCTAATCAAGGGATATATACAACAAGAAGAAATCAGACTATTAAATATATACAACCAATGAGAGACCAGCATTATCTAATACAATTACTGATGAATCTGAGAAGAAATCAATACTAACACAATAATTGTGGGAGACCTCAAAACAGCCTTATCAATAATTGATAGGTCAACCAGACTGAAACCCAACAAAAACATACTAACCCTGAAAAGAGCAATGGAAGAAAGAGGACTAGCAGATATATATAGGACGCTCCACTCCATCTTCAACAAAATCCTGGCAAATAGAATCCAATGCATCATCAAGAAGATCATACACTACGACCAAGTAGGTTTCATTCCAGGAATGCAAGGATGGTTTAACATCCGTAAATCTATCAACATCATATACAACATCAACAAGAAGAAAAATAAAAATCACATGATCATAGCAATAGACGCAGGAAAAGCATTTGATAAGGTCCAACACCAATTCTTGATCAAAACTCTCAGCAAGACGGGAATGTAAGGAATCTTTCTCAATCTAATTGAAGCCATCAACCACAAGCCAATGGCAAATATTATCCTCAATGGAGAAAAACTAAAAGCCAATCTTCTAAATTCTGGTACAAGACAAGTCTGTCCGCTCTCAACACTCCTCTTCAACATAGTACTGGAAGTGCTTGCTATAGAGATCAGGCAAGAAAATAATATCAAGGGAATCCAGAAAGGAAAAGAAGTCAAGCTCTCACTGTTTGCAGATGACATGATACTCTATGTAGAAAACCCTAAAGTCTCTACCAAAAAGTTTCTAGAAACAATAGACTCATATATCAAGGTGGCAATCTACAAAATTAACACACAGAAATCAGTGGTCTTTTTATACACCAATAATGATAGGAAAGAGACAGAAGTCAAGAAGACAATCCCATTCACAATAGTGCCACACAAACTCAAATATCTTGGAGTCAACTTGATCAAAGACGTAAAGGACTTATACAAAGAAAACTACATAGCCCTGCACCAAGAAATAAGAGAGGACACATGGAAATGGAAACACATACCTTGCTCATGGATTGGCAGGATTAAGATCATTAAAATGGATATACTCTCCAAAGCATTATACAGATTTAATGCGATCCCTGTAAAGATACCCATGGCATTCTTCAAAGAAGTGGATGAAACACTTAAGAAGTTCATCTGGAACAATAAACACCCTCGAATAGCTAAAGAACTCCTAGGGAAAAGGAAGATGGGAGGCATTACTTTCCCCAACTTTAAGCTGTAGGACAAAGCAATAGTTATCAAAAAAAAAAGCATGGTATTGGAATAAAGACAGACTCTCAAATCAGTGGAATAGGCTTGAGTTCTCAGACAACGCTTGCTCCCCAGACATACAATTACCTAATTTTTGACAAAGGAGCAAGAATTCCTAATTGGATCAGTTAAAACCTCTTCAGCAAGTGGTGTTGGCAGAACTGGTTAGCCACTTGCAAAAAAACTAGCATAAACCCCCAGTTAACCTCATGTACAAAGGTAATATCCAAATGAATTAAAGACCTTGATATCAGACCTGTATACCATAAGGTATATAGAACAACACATCGGTAAAACACTCCATGACGTTGAAACTAAAAGCATCTTCAGAGAGGAAACTGCACTTTCCAAACAAGCAGTAGCAGAGATCAACAAATGGGAATACATTAAACTGAGAAACTTCTGCACCTCAAAAGAAATAGTGCCCAGGATACAAGAGTCACCCACCGAGTGGGAGAAACTATTCACCCAATACCCATCAGACAAGGGGCTATTATCCAAAATATACAGGGCACTGAGAACTTTACAAAAAAAAGACATCTAACCCCATCAAAAAATGGGGAGAAGAAATGAACAGACACTTTGATAAAAAAAAAGAAATACAAATGGCCCAAAGACACATGAAAAAATGCTCCTCGTCAATAATCATCAGAGAGTTTAAAATCAAATCAAAACAATGAGGAGATACTACCTCACATCACAGAGATTAGCGCACATCACAAAGAATGAGAATAATCAGTGCTGACGGGGATGTGGAGAGAGAGGAACTCTTATCCACTGCTGGTGGAAATGCCGTCTAGTCCGACCTCTATGGAAAGTGATGAAATTCCTCCAAAATCTGGAAATTGAGCTCCCAATCGACCCAGCTACTCTACTCCTAGGGATATACCCTAAGAACACAAAAATTCAATACAAAAACCCCTTCCTCACACCCATATTTATTGTAGCATTATTCACAATAGCCAGGCTCTGGAAACAACCAAGATGCCCTTCAACAGACAAATGGCTAAAGAAACTGTGGTACATATACACAATGGAATATTATGCAGCCGTCAGGAGAGATGAAGTCATGAAGTTTTCCTATGCATGGATGTACATAGAATCTACCATGCTGAGTGAAATAAGTCAGAGGGAGAGAGAGAAACAAATAGTCTCACTCATCTATGGGTTTTAAATAAAATAAAAGTCATTTTTGCAATAATCATCAGAGACAATGAGAGGAGGGCTGGAACTTCCAGCTCACTTCATGAAGCTCACCACAAAGAGTGGTAAGAGGATTTATAGAAATAACTACACAGAAAACTACCATAATCACTGAATGAATGAGAGAACTGGAATGCCTGTCTGGGGTACAGGTGTGGGTGTGGTGGGAAGGAGGGAGATTTGGAACATTGGTGGTGAGAATGTTGCACTGGTGAAGGGGGTGTTCTTTACATGACTGAAACCTAATCACAATCATATATGTAATCAAAATGTTTAAATAAAGAAAAAAAGAATTGGATAATATATGATAAGAAGAAAAAGAAGGAGGAGGAGTAGAGGAGTAGGAGGAGGAAGAAGAGGAAGAGGAGGAGGATAAAGAAGAAGAGGAGGAAGAAGAAGAGGAAAAGGGTGGCCAGAAGGTTGTGTTAGTAGTAATGTGTTTGCCTTGCAAATGCTAGCCAAGGAAGGACAGCGGTTCGATCCCCCTCCATCCCACATGGTCCCCCCAAGCCAGGGGTAATTTCTGAGCGCTGAGCCAGGAGCTCAGAGTACCCTGACCATCAAATAGGTGTTGCCCAAAAACTAAAAAAAAAAGAAGAGGAAAGGGAAGAGGAAGAAGAAGAAGAAAAAAAGGAAGAAAAGGAAGAAAAGGCAGAGGAGGAAGAGGAGAAATGAAGAAGAAAACAAAAAAGAAAAAGAAGACAAGAAAAGAGGAAGAAGCAAGAAAAGTAAGAAGAAAATTAAGAAGAGGAAGAGAAAGAAAAAGAGGAGGAAGAAGTAAAGGAGGTGGGGGAAGAGGAAGAAGAAGAGAAGGAAAGGAAAAAGGACTGAAGATTTATTTTTAATTTCTTTTCTTATAATAGTGTCTAAGTACCATGATTATAAACATGTCTGTAGTTGGGTTTCAGTTAAAAAATAAAAAGTTAAAATATAATACAAAATATCAATGAGGGAAAAACTTACAAGACCTATAAACATTAGCAAGACTTACAAGAAAATCGAACGAGTATGACAACAGATATGAGAAAAATTCAAAGGATTATCAGAGATTATTTTGAGACATTTTATGCCACAAAACAAAAGAACCAAGAACCTCCCATAGTTGACCTGTCACTATCGAGTAAATTGAAATGAAAATCAAAAGGCTTCCTAAAAAGAAAAGCCTAGGCCCAAAAATATTCACTTCGTAATTATTTCTAAATTTTCAAGGAAACTTATTACTGATCCTTTACAGACCTTTGCAGGAAATGGAAGAAACAGTTCTTATTGAGTTTCCATTAAGTTAAACAGGTCCTATTAAGTTAAATTCCTCAACAGTTTCTATAAAGCTATCATCACCTCAATACAAAAACCAAACAGAAAAAAAGAGAATCATAAGTCAATATCTTTGTTAATTACAGATGCAAATATCCGGAAAAATACTAGCAAATATAATCCAACAATTCATCAGGAAGTTTGTACATCATGACCAAGAATGATTTATCCCAGAGATGCAAAAATGGTTAACATATACAAATCAATCAATATAATACATCATATTAACAAGAGAAAACACAATTATATGATTATATCAATAGGTGTAGAGAGCATTTGAAAAGATCCAGCATTGATTCATTATAAAAAGCTTTTAACAAGATGAAAATTTAAAGAATGTTTAATATAGTCAAAGCCATTTATTGCATGAAAATGTAATGCTGAATGTGGAAAAAAACTAAAAAGCTCTTCCTTAAGATCTGGTACAAGGGGCCAGAGCAGTGGCGCAGGTGGTAGGCTGCTTGCCTTGCATGCACTACCTTCCCTAGGATGGACTATGGTTCTATCCCCCGGCATCCCATATGGTCCCCCAACCCAGGGGTGATTTCTGAGTGCATAGCCAGGAGTAATCCCTGAGCATCATGGGGTGTGGCCCAAAAAACAAACATAAAATAAGATCTGGTACAAGGCAATGTTGCCCATTCTCACAACTTCTATCCAATACTGGAATTATTTGCCATAACAATTAGACAAGAAAAAGACATGAAAAGCATCTAGAACCTGTTGGCCATTTGTTGGTCTCCTCAAAAAGGTGTCTCTTCATTTTTCTCTTCTCATTTTTTGTCATTTTTAGATTTTGGGAGCTTAATTTTTGGATTAGTTTAAATATGCTAGATATCAACTATTTATGGGATGTGTTTAGTATAACTATTTTCTCCAACTCAGTTGTTTCAGTGTTATCCCATGCTTCTTAGGCATGCAGAAACTTTTTGTTTGATTTAGTCCCATATGTTTTTTTTTTGGATTCTGTAGCCATTGTCATTGTAAGCACAGTTTTGAAAACTGTTGATGCAGGTCTTAAGAGTGTTTGCCTATTTTTTCTTCATTATACATTATAGATTAATGTCTAAATATCAAGGAGTTTGACCCACTTTTAGATGAAATCTATGTAAATTATGAGATTGAATCTAGCTTTAACTTCTCACACATTGTAATCTAATTGTCCCAATACCATTTGTTGAGGAAGCTGTCTTTATTCCATTTCATGTTCTTAGCTACTTTGTCAAATATTATTTTACCATGCATTCTGTGGTTTGTTATTAAATATTCTATTCTGACCATTGGATTCACAATCTATCTTGGTTCCAATACCATGCTGTTGTGATCACTGCGGCTTTTTAGTACAACTACAAGTTAGCTATTGAGATGCGTCCTAGTATTCTGTTTTCCAATATGGTTATGGTAATTCAAGGCCATTTATGATTTCACACAAACTGTCTTAAATCTTTAAAGAATGTTGTCATATCCAGGAGTAACACTAAGTTTTTCCAGGTGTGACCCCAAAACATAACAAATGAAAAAAGAAAGATCAGAAATGAAAGGGGAAATTGCAATGGAACTCACGGAAATCCAATGTTGTCCAAATTTAGAAAGGAATTGTTTTAAATCTATATAAGTTTATGTAAGATAAGCATTTCAATAATATTGATTTGTCCAAACTATGAAAACAGAATGTTTTTCTATTTTTGGATCTTACTTTTTTTCTTAAGGGGTCAGAGAGATAACAAAGTGGGTAGGACATTTGCCTTGCATGCAACCAACCCAGGTTTGATCCCTGATATCAAATATGGTCACCCAATTCTGCCAGAAGAGATTTCAGCTTCATCCTACCTGCCCACAAATAGAGAATATAATTAGGAATGTATTTACATTCCATACAGGTTTGGGTATAGAAGTTAGATGGTGACTTTCTAGGCCAGAGGCTTAGAGAAATGTGCAGTTAAAGAGACTGGAGTTCCAAGTAGGTTGAAGTATGCAGTTTCAGATCCAGGAAGGTAGGTACTATTCATTCTATTTTTTATTGTTAGTGTTTGGGCCACACCTGGAAATGTTCAGGAGTTATTCATAGTTATACACTTTTGAATTACTCCTGGAAGGCTTGGGGGGAATATATGGGATGTCAAAGGTGAATACAGATTGGTCATGTGCAAGGCCAGCATGCTACATACTGTACTATCACTTTGGCCCCAAATCTTATTTTTAAAGACAGTTTTTAATGAATAAAATTTACTTAGAAAGCTCATCTTTCTAATAATTCCTATTCCTAATCATGTTTTCCAAAACTAAGCAAACTGTTTACATACTTTGCAGCAGAGACCCTTATTTGGTCTCAGGCACCATACAATTCCTTGGACACCTCTACAAAGTAAGTCCTAAGCACAAAGTTTAGGACTAGATTCCAGCTCTGCCAGGTTTGTTGCTCACTCCCCAAACCCAAAGGACAGGAATATAAAAGTAACGAAGTTTCTTCAAAAATGCTACAATTAAAGCAAGATTTTATGTGAAATTATTATGTGCTAATCTTTTTACCAACATAAAATAAAAAGAATGAGAAAAATGCATGTATAAATAAGAGATATGCTTGTCATATAACAATGGCAGTTTGTAAGCAATACTTAGCCTACCTGAATTTTATTACTTTTTATTACTTTTACATGAACAGGTTTCAATCATTCTGATATATTTAAAAATATCTTAAATTTAGTAATCATAAAATTACAAATATTTTCATGAAATATTTTAGACAAGGCTTCAAAACCCATCCCTTCAGGAATTTCCACTTC
The DNA here is from genome assembly GCA_004027635.1 of Crocidura indochinensis. NCBI lineage: Eukaryota > Metazoa > Chordata > Mammalia > Eulipotyphla > Soricidae > Crocidura > Crocidura indochinensis. Next base: position 6,565 of record PVKC010004853.1, on the reverse strand, counting down.
CCCTCACCATTTTTGACTTCACCCACACATCTGCTTCTATGAAAGAGAGTATGTTAATAATACCAAGAGACAATAGAGATGAGGGAGTGGGAGAGGAAGGACATAGGGGACATTGGTTGCAGAAAAGTTGCACTGGTGAAGGGATGGTGTACATTTTATGAGTGAAATCAAGCTATTAACATGTTTATAACCATGGTGCTTAAATAAAGATATTATTAGACATAAAAATAATACTAGTTGGGCTGTAGCTATAACACAGCAAGAGGGCAATTGCCTTGCATGTGCTGACCCAGAACAGACCTAGGTTCAATCCCTGGCAATCATATGGTCCCCCGAGCCAGGAGCAATTTCTAAGCACAAAGCCAGGAGTAACCCCTGAGCATTACCACCAAAAATATATAATAATAACTAAAAAATAAAAGGCATTTGAACCTTTATGTTCATTGCAGAACTATCCACAGTAATAAATATTTAGAAACAACCTAACTGTCCAGGAATAAGTGGCTGGATAAAGAAACTATGGTGCATATACACAATGGAATATTGCTTGGCCATAAGAAGATAAAGTCATGAAATTTGCTGCTACATGGAGGGACTAGGAGAATATCATTCTTAGTGACGTTAGAGGGAGAGAACAAAACAGGATGATCTCTCTCAATGTGTGGTGTATAAAAATACATAGTTGTGGAATAAGAAATACCTCAAAAATGGAAACAAAGAATATGAGCACTGGGTATCAGTAAGAAATATGCATTTGAGTGGGCTGAGGAATAGGATAGGGGGAGAGCAATAGGATATAGAGAGAGGTGGTGGAAAGTATTCAACCAGGAGGAGTAGATGGTGCTGAAAGGTGATAAAGTATTATGTATGAAACCCTTCGAGCAATAACACTATAAATAGCTGTGCAAAAACTATAGGAAACAAAAATATCACTATTAATTTTGAAAGACACTCCTAAATTTGAAAGACTCCTAATTTATAGTCAAGACTGGCCTTCTTGCAAAAGACTTAGGTTTTTAGCAGATATCTGGGACAGATAGGAAAGGGAGTATTAATTCTTGTTATTCATGAATAGCAGACACCATCCACATTTATTCCATAAAAATAAAACCCTCATTTTTCACCTGGACATAGAACTTCCTAAAATACTCTATTCCCTGATTTTTATTGAAGTTTTTCTGTTCATTTAACTAACTTCTGTAAAACAGTATCCAAGGGAAAATAATGTATATATTTTAATGAACTCTAAAGAGGAAAGATAATCTTTTTATCTTATGCCTGGAATTCAGTAAAATTGTTGTTTCTGTATCTATAATTTTGACTTAAATTTAACCATTATTATGTAAAACAAAAGAAAAAGTACTGTTTCTTATATCTAAAGAACACCAGTCAGGCTTTGGTTAGTTCCATCTACAATTCTTGAATGAAAGTAAAAATAATTTACATTTTGCTTTCATCACTGTTACTTTCAGCTTTTCTTTTATTTTTAAGTAAATAATACAAGTAAATATATTTGCAATATAAAATTTTCTCAGTCTTTAGGAACAAGATATAAAAAAGATGTTTGGGAATTGGTCTGTGTTCAAACTAAGCTTTTAGCTATCTCATCTATAACATTTTACGTATTTCCCCTGAGGTGTAATAGTTACATAATCAAAATGAGTTGATATATTTAAATACTAAGAAAATTATATGAAAGAAGAAAATAATAGAAATTACACTGCTAATTTTATGGTATGGTATCTTTAATATATCATTAGTATTAATTCCTATTTTATTACCAACTGATTAGCCCAAATCACCAGATTTTTCTATAACTGGGGTTTAAAATGGTCTATATAATCTCAAACTACCTAGTAGTAAAATTTACAATTCAGAATTATCATATTCTGTCACCCCCATTATGATAAGCAGTCTAATATATGAAACTGAAAATATATTAAAAATCACAGTATTCCTTTATTATTTAGTATTATTTAAGTCTTAAATACAGGACTCTCATCTTTTTCTTTGACCTCCGCATAAAAGATAAAATAAATATATTTTGTTTGATAAACTGGGAGGAGAGATCTATAATCACTAAGATATTTTCAGCAGAATAAAAAGTAATATATAACCAAGTAATATACCACACTGCATATGAAACCTGAGACTTCCCAAGAGTAGGACATAATGGAAAAGAAACTTAATGCAGAGTATGTGGTAAAGAATTTTAAAATCTTTAATATGCACTACTTTTACTTAACTAGGTTAATTTAACAGTCAGTGAACTGAGAAATTTTGCTTAAATAAATATTACACATGAAGTTCCTTCCTTATGAACTGAAGTAGCAAGTTTACTACAAAATCTTAGAGTTAAAAGTTTTGTAAAGGCAAATACTCCATCCTTGCTGTTTACACTTCACTACACTTTCAAAATGAGGCAAATGTTATATGAATGAGTTAATTTTTACTAACCATGTTTAATCATTATCTGTAAAACCTTACATAATTCTACATGAATAACTAGAAATATATCTGTGCTCTCAACAATTAGCAACTTGTTTTATGATTTAGTTCTACTATTTGCATTTCATGTATATTTACATTTCTTTTATAAACACAGAGAGAATGAAAAAAGAAGAGAAAAAATGAAAAGTAAACAGATCATTTAAGGCTTACTTAAGAATTTAGGAAAAAGGGGCCCGGGAGATAGCATGGAGGTAAGGCATTTGCCTTTCATGCAAAAAGGTCATCGGTTCGAATCCCGGTGCCCCATATGGTCCCCCGTGCCTGCCAGGAGCAATTTCTGAGCATGGAGCCAGGAGTAACCCCTGAGCACTGCCGGGTGTGACCCCCCCAAAAAAAACAAAAAAAAAAACAAACAAAAAAAAAGAATTTAGGAAAAAAAATATTTTCCTTTAAGTTTTGAATTGTTAATCACCTTAGACATTTAAATGCATACTGAGAAAGTCTTAATAATAATAAAGTCCTAATAAGAAATGTTTCATAATAATCAAAACTATTCTAATAAATGTAACTTATTAATCCTTATTTCAAATATATTTAATATATAATTATATATACTCAATGTCATATATGTATCTACTAGACACTACTTATATTAATTTCCATGCAAAGTATTTTGTAAAAGCTTTCTATTAATTCCAAATCAAGCACAAAAGTGGAAATTATTTTCTTTCTTTAGAAGATGAACACGATTATTACTAGATGAAATTTAAATTTTACTATAAATATCATGGATTACAGTATTATACTTTAAGCAATAACTATATAATTATTTCACAATTTTACAATTTGTATATATGTTATAAATATTTGGGGGGAATTGTACCTCACCATGGTGCACAAGGACTACTTCTAGCACTTTGCTTAGGAGTGATACCAGATATTTGAAGCAGAGTCAGTTGCATTCAAAGCAAGCAGCTGACTTCTTGTATTATACCTCCAGCTCAATATTTATATTATATTTATGTCATTTAAACAATGATAATTTACTAGGGAGAAGGAAAATATTAATGAAACTGGGGGAAAGATGAGGCATGAAAGCAATTTGAGACATTAGTAGAAAAAAACTCTTAGTTTTGAGACTTAAGGGAAAAGGTAATTAACCATGCTCATTAATACAGTCTAAACTTGAATTCTACTTAACTACTTTGTCCAGGAATAATTTTTATCGTCTTTAATGACAATGAATTCTGACATAGCCTACATAGCACATTTCTAAAATTCAACATAAAAGCATATACTAGATTATAAAATTCAACCTGTGTTCTTTCTTTTTCTTCCTTCCTTCCTCATTTTTATTCTTTCTTTTTTCTTTCTTTCTTCCTTTCTTTTTATTCTTTTATTTTTATTTATTTCTTTCTCTTTCTTCTTTCTTTTCCTTCCTTCCTTCCTTCCTTCCTTCCTTCCTCCTTCCTTCCTTCCTTCCTCCCTTCCTTCCTTCCTTCCTTCTTCCTTCCTTCCTTCCTTCCTTCCTTCCTCCTTCCTTCCTTCCTTCCTTCCTTCCTTCCTTCCTTCCTTCCTTCCTTTCCTTTTCTTTTCTTTTCTTTTTTAGGGGAAGGCTTAGGGACCACAACTTGCTCTGATCAGGGCTTGCAACTGTGCTCAGGGATCACTCTGCTAATACTTGGGAGACCATATTAGATCAAGCCATATGGGACCAAATGAGAATTATATGGGGACAAAACCTTGGTCTGTCACATGCAAGGCAAGCACCTTGCCTTCTAAGGTCCCCTTTCTATTCTTTAAATTATGTTGTACACAGTTTAGAAAAGTTTAGTGACCATTTTCTATCTTGAAAATACACCCATATCTCAATCTAAAATGTGTATTTTCAGCTATCATTCTCTCTGTCCAACTACATTCCATAATTAAATTTTAAGAGCCTCTATCTTATCCCAAATAAAATTGATGATACTTAGGAAGAATATTTTAATTCTTCTAACTATCAAAACTTTCGTTTCTACTTCAAACACCATAGTTGTCAGAGTATAGCAAGGGGAAGTGATCAAATCGAGAAGAGGGGAAACACAAAGCCTCGAATATCTTTTATACCATAAAAATACCAGCAACAAGGCAAACGATTATTCAGATTGAACAGTTGTTCATTCAACCTCTCATTACCAAGGTCTATAATAATGTTCTAATGTATTGATCCGCAGAACCAGTTACAGAATATGAGAGGAAGCCAGGGACTCCTACTTCAGTGATTACTAACAATATGTTTTAATCCCTTAATTTGATTAGGTATAAAATAACCCTTCAGCTTCTTTGTTCACAGTGTTTCCTGAAAAAATAGCGTGGAAACCCTTATTATACAATTTGATGCTCAATCATACTCGATGCCAGATATAGTTGTCACGGCATACATAAACTTTTAGAGAAGCTCAGCCCACCAGATGTATCCTCAGATTTTCCTGGTGGGGAGAACTAAAATAACCCCCACGGGTTCTTCAAAAGGCCCTCTGTGGATGTCTTTTTCCAATGCGTGGATGGTTGAGGAATTTCTGAAGAGATGCTTGGCATTATATTTTCAATCATTATTAGGCTATCTCTCTTTTGTAAATCTCAGGCCGAAATAGGGCTGAAAAGGAATAAAAACCACATGCCAGGCTTCTCCTAGGTTCTATTTAGGAAAGGGACACCATTTTTGTAAGGACCATATGTGTAGAATATTTTGCATTTATGTTATGTATTGTATTTATTTTGGTATGAAGAGAAAGTTTGAAGGGGAGGCCAAAGGAGAGGCAGTTGGAAAGTGACAGTTGGAGAGAGGCAGTTGGAGAGAGAGGATATAAAGGGGGAGGAGCCCAGAGAGGGGAGAGAGCTAGCTAGAGAGCAGGGAGAAGGAAGATCCGGGACAGGAGCTAAGAGAGAAAGAGAGATTGCTAGAGAATAAGAAGAAGATGTAAGTTGATTTAGAGAAGACAGAGTCAAGGGGAAAAAGAAGAAAGACAGAGACAGGGAAAGAAGAGAAGACACAGACAGGGAGACAGAGAAAGAGACAGACAGACAGAGAGGAGAGAGAGAGATCAAACGAGGGAGAATTAGGCTCTTTTGGCCAAACCTTTTGTCCCCCCCAAACCTATTTGTTTGAATCATTTATTGCCAAGGCCTCCCCCACAGCTCATGACTGGATATAGCAGCCGCGGGTTTAGCCACTTTCTAGCCCAACACATATGTTCCCGAGCTTGCTAGCAAAAAGGAAGTCCCGCCTTAGTCCTACCCCACCAATGATTCGTGTTACCTTAGCGGAAGTCCGGCCCTCAAGGAAGTGTCCTCTCTCCTTCTGCTTCCCCTCTTATAAAAGGAGGGACCAACGGGACCATGAGGTCTTTTGCCTCTGTCATTATAGACATGCAAATGGCCCTGGATGGTCAGAAAAGACTCACTTGACCATTTGTCTGGGTTTCAGTCTCTTCACTTCTCTGCATTGGGCAGCCAAGACTGGGACTTTCCGGACCTTTCAGGGCCTCTTATCAAATTCCTTTTCTAGGAGAAATTTCCACACCAAAAAAAACGACAGGCTTGATCTCTTTCTGTCAGCCTATTTACTTCTAAAGGCCTAGTCAAAACATAGCATCTTCAAGACAATGCCTTCTCTCCTTGTCTTTGTTAACCACAGCTGGATGACTTTGCTTCAGGGGTTTTTCCTGTCACTTTGAATACCTGCTAACAAACAGGTTTGGCCAGTGTAGAATTAGGCTATTTACTAGGTATAATTCTGTACACCTTTCATAAATTTTATCTCTTTCTATTACCAGACCATAGGAAGTTGGCCTTAGTCCCTAGCTAAAAGACTACTCCTCCGGTTAAGGATATTTGTAATTCGGAAGAAAATCAGGATTCCTGCTATCCCTTAATTTACATCAGTAATGACACTACTTTGATAAGTAAGAACTTCTTTGATATGTAAGAAATTACATACTTTGATATGTAGGAACTACTTTGATATGTAAGAAATTAGCCTTCCTTTTATCCTCTGGCTCATAACTGAAACCTATTCTAAGATTACAAATCACCTAAAGTCATGTGTATTTGTTTTAAAATCAAACAGTGT
>PVKC010004852.1:0-28669 GCA_004027635.1 Crocidura indochinensis | reverse complement strand
ATTCTATTTTCTGGACCGTAAATCCATTTTCATGAAGTATTTCACACTTCTTATTATATAGAATTCTAAGTGACAAAGTCCTGATAAAATAATTCTGGATCTTTAATTATTCACAGAGACTGCTGATATCATGAATACATTTAAACATTGTCATATGATCATAATATTTTAATAGCAGCAGAAGTAGAAGTCAACACATTGTTATTTCTATGGTTTTAATCCAGTCTTATGTCCCAAGTATAAATCTCACAATTTTTGCCATTTTTTAGCCCAGTCTTTATAAATACATGAAAAAAATACCTTAAAATAAACTATTTTCTAAAATCTGGCAAAGTCTTCTCTTGTTATGGAGAAGTAGCAATTTCTAAGGCCAGATTCACTTTATACTATTTCCCTTTTCATTCTGAAATAGGAGTAGGTCAGTACTTTCTTGTTCATTTTCTAAATCATATTTCCAGAAAAGTGAACCTTGCTGATAATAGTTCAAGTCCTCTTTGCTAACTAACTGTACAATCATATGTTATTTTATATTTTTAAGAATGTGACTGTGATGTTTGAAGTAAGGAAGTTTCCAGTCTGAAGTGGTATAACCAGGGAATTCCTTCCCAAATGTGCTTACTGGCTCATAAACCTTTTGCTTAGGGACTATATTCTCTAAGTTTCATTTTATTCAGTTTAGATGATTCTATTTGCAAACATTCAAAATCTTGGCATTTTGAGTGTCTTATTTTATCTTTTTGAGGCCACATTCAGCATTACTCCTTCTGACTGCACTCAGGAATATTTTCTGGCGGGCTTGGGGGACCATATGAAAAGCTGGGGATAGAAACTGGATAAAGCTATGTGCCAGGCAAACAGCCTACCCTATCGCTGTACTATTGCTCTGGTTCCTAATTTTGACTTTAATGTCTCAAGTTTTTGAAAATTTTTGTTTTATTTCTTTTGAGGGGAGGCTTGCACTTGGCAAAGCAGGGTGTGATTATGAGGCTGAACTAGAACCCAGGGTCTTGAATCTACACACCAGGCATGTACTCTGTCACTATACTATCCCTATGTTCCTTCATACAAATTAAGTTAGAGCCAACAGATAGGTCCAGATGTGATAAGGTAATCAATCCTTACCTATTTTTTTTGGATATTGCACCCAAATAATGCAATATTCAGGCTTTCTAAAAGAATGCACCAAACACATTATGGCTAGAATCCTATGATTAGAACATCTTCACACAAGGCAGGGAAAAAATGGGTTCTCCAGGATATGGAACCCAGAGTTGGCTCTTGAGTGAAATCTTAAATCACAATCAGTTGCTTAATGACATAACACAAATTTATATAGGCTCATCTAATTCAACAGCTAGATCGTTCTCTGAACACTCGAGATAAATCTTTACTCACTCTCTGGAGTTGCTCAACACACAGGTTCATTTTTCACTATTGATTTTTTTCTCCTCTCTGCATCATGAATTCTTCAAGATCTCTTTACTTACACACACATACGCACATAGGCATGCACACATGCACTCATATTGCCACCATGTCAGTTTGAAAAGAATAACTCTTCAAAAGAATGCTTGAAAAAACCAGTAAAGATAATGAGTAACTCTTCACCCCCTATTAATCAGGAAGTTTATCTGAACATTTTGATCCAATTTCAAGGAGAGAACAAAATCACTACCATTTTTAAAAGGGACTCTGTATATTAAAGCTTCCAAACATGACTGCTATTCTTGTAAGCAACCTCAGGAAACTTCAGCATTCCCATGTCATGATGGACAATATCGTATCAAAGCAGAAGAGGTTTTGAACCACTTCAGTTAACAAATGCAAATAGAACTGTGCTGGAATAGGGTATATAGATCCCAGAAATCAGGCCTACTTTCTTGGGCCTTGGTAATTCAACTATTACAACCTTAAGTGAGATTCTCAGACACTTCCCTTGTTGTAAACTTCGAAACTTCTATATCCTTAATAGAGAAACATTTTTATTCACAGGAGAAGCAGTTAAAAGAAAACAAGAAAAAAGAAAACTTTTTCCTCCCTAAAAATAAAAGCATACAACAAATTCAATTATTTTTTTTCCTGGAAATTCACTTAGACCCCAGTCTATTTCTCTCCTATACCAATTACCACGGAAAATTAAAACTATTTAGATGATGAAGTATTCTACTTAGTTTTGAAATCATTCCTTTCTGCACCCCTGAAATATTGTCCCATTAACAGAAAGTGGTATCAGAAACCATTTATTAATGAAAGTTTGTTCTTTGTGCTTCCAAATAGAACAATAATATCATTAATATGAGTGATATGAAAACCCAAGTGAATAAATCTGAACCCAACAAACGAAGCCATTTCTTTGCCCCCAACACTGGTAAGAGAGAATTAAAGTGAACCAAACCATTTTCAGGTATCACTTGGAGTGTGGATTTATTTGGGCTTCAGAATTTCTTAATTGCATCAAGTTCACTCCATTTCCTTCCTCATAAAATTTATGACTGAACAAACATTGGACTGTTAAAATTCTAAAATAATAATAATAATAATAATAATTAATAATAATAATAATTAAGCCAAAATAGAAAGCCATCTCCTAAATCTTACATGGTTTTGTTGCTTGTGGAATAGCTTTCTCTTTGGAGTAACTCGGTAGCATAATTTTGTTGTTGTTTTGTTTTTAACTGGATTTACACAAGGGGCACTGAATTAGAACTTCAGCTGATTTGTGGAGCCCACGTTTTATGAATAGGAAGTTTAAGAACAACTCTCAAAGAAAAACAACAAAGGTGTCTAAAAGGATGGGGTTCGTAGAAATCCATTTCCCTCTGTGATCCACTCCATGAGCTAGTGCACCCCTATTTAAAAAATAAGCAAGAAAACAGAACGGTATGAGCACTCTGAAATCATCTGCAGCACTTTTAAGGGTTAAACCTGCTTAGCCCATTCTTAGAGCGTGGCACCAAAGTGTGCAGCTCACCCCTTCAATGTGGCTTGTTCTACACCTGCCGAATCCTCAGCGGTCAGAGCCAACATGCGCTCCATTCCACCCCCCTCCCGCCCGATATAGGATCCATTCATAGCTACTCACTACTGCAGGATTTGACCTGAGAAAGGCTAGGATTTATTAACTCAGCAGTTGTTTCGAAAAGTCCCTAAATAATCTTTGCCCTTGGCCAGCAAGGGAACTGCTAGTGTCAAGTTCTCAGAAGCAGCTGGTGAAGTTCTGAGCCAAGTGCTTCAGATGCAGGAAGTTCTTCAGGACAACCGACTTGGACATGGCATTTACAAATCTTTAGACCAGGCTTCCTGGATCTAGGAAATGTTATTCCTGACTCCTTGGACCCAGAGGCTGGCTACAATGTGGTTTTCAGCAATCTGTAGATATTCACTCTTTCTTGCTTCCTTCTTTCTAGGTGCTGGCATGGTGATTAAAATGTTCTAAAACAGTCATATTAATATGTTCAAAAATCCACTGCTGAGTCTCAGAGAGGGGATCACATCTGGCCATGAAAATCCTCTTCTCTGCGGGGTTGCAATCCATGCAGCTGTTGCTCACAGGATGGAATAACGTTCTGTCCTGGAGGAATCAGGAAGGAAAAAAATAAGATTGATGTAATATGCCGTGGAGGGTTGTATAGAGGAAGTAAATGACTCTTGCTTAGGTTTCTGTGTTTTCCCATAACGTGACAAACATCCTTTCCCTCCAAATCAATCACAAGTAGGATGACTTGCCATATGGGACATATTTCTTAGGATCTCTTGATTTTATGCAGCCTCACCCAGAATTGTCCATCAAAACACAATACTCATTCATTCATTTAAGAAAATGCATCCATTCTTTTGCTCTCTGTGTAAGAGCTCTTTTCTAGATGTCAAATTTTGAAAATAAAAATCTATGAGGTTTCTTGTCAAGTAGTTTGCTAATGATCTATTTGATTGGCAGTGTCACTCGCAAAGATTGTAGTTCAGTTCATTGTAAATAACAACAGCACTTTACACATATACTAGCAGAGGGGTCATAATTTTTCTGATACTGAGCCTCTACTGGGAAGGAGACATACAAAGACCACAGGAACCAAATGAGTCAAATACACAATTGCCCAATTGGGAAGATCAATGTGAGGAAAGGGAGAAAAGTGAGGTACAGGCAATGAGCAGTTTCAGATTTGTCAGCACTTGAGCTCAGGCACTTCTCAACCCCTTTGTTTTCTTTTATTACTGCTCTTTCTGTGATGTAATTCCCATTGCTTCCTGCTTAATGGAGAAGTCAGGGTTCACGTTTTAGAAAAGTCACAAAGTACATAAAAGACTGCTTTGGAACTGAAGGAAATATTGCGTCTCCTGGTTTTGTGTGTGTGTGTGTGTGTGTTTTGGGTCACACCCGGAAGTGCTCAGGGGTCACTCCTGGCTCCATGCTCAGAAATTGCTCCTGGCAGGCACGGGGGACCATATGGGGCACCGGGATTCGAACCGATGACCTTTTTGCATGAAAGGCAAGCGCCTTATCTCCATGCTATCTCCTGGGCCCCGGGTCTCCTGTTTTAAGCAGTGAGTGATCAAGTCAACTATCTACAGAGCTATTAACACATACACACGCACACACTTCTTGATTTTGCAAATGGGAAAAATGAGATAAAAGCTAAGAGAAGGTCCTTCTTTCAGTAATACCAAAGTTCTTGTCTCAGGGACCAGGAGATAGTACACCAAACCTTGGCACCAATTTGGTCTCCAAAGCATAATTGAGTGCAGCTTTGGGAGCCCTCAGTATCACAGGGTTGGCTCAGGTAATTCCTAGTACTTCTGGACAGAACAGCCCTCCATCATCAGGCTCTGACATGGAAGTGCCAGCTGGTTGGCTGAGAAGAGTCTGAACCCTTCTCCCCCTACCTTGCTGTCTCTGGAGCACCATTTGGGAGACTTCCCTTTCTGCCACAAATGAAGAGGAAAAAAAGCAAAAACAATTGGTTTTGCAGTGTTCATGCTAAAAATATGTGTCAACAACATGTAAAACACCCTCTAATGCCTGCTTAAATTTTGGAATTGATTGTGTATTATTTAACTTAGGAAATATTTAGAGGTTCTGATTTTTTTCCCTAGGGGACTACAGACGAGAGACCAACTAGACAGTCATGTATGTGAGGCATGTGTTTTTTCGTTGAACTAAGGCCTTAGCTTAATTTCCTTTCACCGTGGAAGATTAAATTTATAATGCTTGTAGAATTCATGTTTCAGGCACCCTGTGTAAACAGTTCTGGGTTGTTCCTGGATGGTCAGACGCCATCAACTAATATTTAATATCCTATTAGAATCCGGATGTTTGCACAGTGAGGTGTGCATGATGGAAGGAAGATTAAGGAAGGAGGAAGCAGGTTGCCTGCAATTTGGTTTGCTTGTTTCTATTTCCAGTGTAAACAAGTGCTGAGCCTCATACAAAGACTTACTGTTCTGTTCTATTTAAATTAGTTTTGTATGTTTGTTGTAGATTTGACTTTCCTGACACCAGAAAGGTTCCTGAAGCTTCCTTCCTGTTATCTTCTTCTGTCTCACTAACTCCACTGCCTCAAAACCTAGAAAACTCTGAGTAACTTTTTCCTATGCAGGATGAAGGACAAATTGTCTAGAAGGAAGAAGGGGGTGCTCTGAAACTGAGCACACACACCACCTCTCTTGGTACCAATGACTTGGTAGACATGAGTCCGTTCAGCTGCTTCCTGCCATCCTTCTGACCTTATTTGCTTCCATGAATTTAGATGTGTTTCAAAGAAAATTCTTTATGGGGATGAGGGCACCACTTAAGGCCTGGCAGAATGATTCTCAGCCACCCGGTGCTGCTTGGAGTCTATGTTGGGGATTACTGGGGTAATTACATTCTTTTGGTTTATTCTTTGCTGGTCATGGATAGCTCATCCTTACTCAGTGGTGCTCAGGGACCATGTGATGCTGGAGAAGAAACCAGGGTCAGTTGCATAGACGTTAGCCTTTGCACAGTCTCTTAGATCTCTTTTATCTCCAAGGAACATCAGAAGTCATTTTATTCATGTAGATTCTTATGATCTGCTAAGTTCTATTGTACTAAGTTCTCTTTGCTTCACAGATGTATGTTCCTTATCTCTAAAGCACATATTTACATGAAAGGGTGGGAAAGAGACAGAGAGACACAGAGAGATAGATAGAAGACAGATTCTCTTCTCCACTAGCTTATGCCACAAAGTGTAAATATAAAAAACCCAAATCAGGTTCTCTGAAAATTACTCTGGAAGCTATATTGAAATGGTGCTTTTGCACATCTGCAATGGCAGTATTTTCTGATGGACGGGCTGCTGCATTGGGTAAGACAGGTAGACAAAGTGGGCAGCACTGCCCCTTATGGCCCAGGCGGTGTCTTCTGTAGTTACAGTTCATGGACTCATAAAACAGAAGTTTATCCATTGATCTCTGTCTGAGAAACTTTATCAATAAGGTAAGAGACTAGATAAAATCAAGCTCCAGGGCCAATCTGGTTATTGAACTGAAAGGACATTTTGTTCCAAAGTTCACTCGTGACAGAAACAAATAACAGGACCTTAAAGTAGAGACTCTCAGTGCACTCAGTGGAACAACAGATGGATTGTTAAACACTGAGTTCCACTCACCCCTGTCTTTGAAGGAGGTTCTAAAGGTTCTAGAAGCATCTGTGTCAGAAGCATCATTACCTTTACTGGAACAAACATGTGGTCTTCACCTTTGGTCTTGGGGCTACTTATTTGCATTCTTTAGATTTATTCTTTGCTGGTCATGGTTCGCTCATCCTTACTCCTGTTTTTCCTGGTTGGAAATCAGTGGACCAAATCATTGTTCATTGAATATGTCTCCTGTTCTCTGATGATGCTCAATGCCTATCTCTTCCTGTCTTCTTGCTCATGGCAAGTGATGGCTCTCTGAATGGAATACAGCTTTTCTTTGGAATATGAATAGGATCTGGGACTCTAAGGACAGAAAACTTGCTGTCCAGCTTGGGTGCTTTGAACTGGACTGTACTTTCCTGACTTCAGGAGAAGGTACTGCAGTTTCTCTGGCTAAGTCAATAGAAAAAAAAAGTCATCTTAGGCAGCCCAGCCCCCACCCTTCCCTTACTGCCTTGTCTTTGATTTGGATGTTTTGTTCGTCTCCTAAGAAACTTAGTACTCCTTGAATAGAAAGTGAAAAGATCTAGAGCCAGGGTTATAGTACAGCTCTTTATAATCAAATCAGGTCAAGCACAATGTGGTGAGACATTTAGGTAGGTGTTGAAAGGGACTTACATTATTTCCAACAAACCTGCTGTTTGATTGGCACTATGTGACTATTTGTGAAGTTAGTACTGATTTTTATTAGATTCTATATTTCAGGAGGAGCTGAACTTTTAAAGAACAAGTAAGACTCTCATAAAAGAACCAAGCATCAGAGAGGGAGAGAGAGAGAGGGAGAGAGAGAGAAAGAGAGAGAAAGAGAGAGAGAAAGAGAGAAAGAAAGAGAGAAAAGGGAGTTGGCACTTGCCTTGCATATAGCCATCCCTGTTTCAATTGCTGGCACTGCATATATTATTTTGAGCACCTTCAGGAATAACTTCTGAGCACAGTGCCAGCAATAAACCCTGAGCACAGTTGGCAGCTAGGTATGTCTACACCTCCAAAGAATTAAACAAAGAAAACACAAAAAACATGAAAATAATGTCTCTACTCCCTCTTTTCTCTTAATTTAATTTTAGTTAAGGAATATTTCCCAATTCTAAAAACCAGACCATTCTAACCAGCTTATTTGTGTCCAACTGTTTAACACCAAAATGAATTTTCTGAAACCTTGGACAAATTGAATTGTCAAAAACTAGTGCTGCCTTAACCAGCTATCCAAATAAATATGCAAGTACTTTCCTTTTCAGGCAAAGGGATTTCTGGAACAATGATAATCTCTGGCCCTGGAATGAGCTCCTTTGTGTGATATGGTCAGAGTTTGCATCTACTCTATGCGTTTAAGCCCTTTAACTAAGACACAACATCATTCAGGGAAGCTAAGAGTTTGCATCTACTCTATGCGTTTAAGCCCTTTGACTAAGACACAACATCTTTCAGTGGAGCTAAACAACTCTTTATGAAGTGCTTTGTATGTTCTGGTGGGAGTTAGTGTAGAGGCAGAGAAAAATAACCTAAGACCTGTGTTCCTGCATCCAAGCAATAGGGTAAACAGCACTGTTTGAAGTGAAAAAGTTTCAGTGATGTTGTCAATGAGGGAAATAAGACGTTTTAGACAAGGAAAAAAGCATGAAAGGGGATAAGAGATGGCATGCACATTTTAATGAAATTTATTCAACAAAAATGTATCAGCATGAACTATTTATCAAGCACTGGGCTCTGAGGCTGGGATGGATCTTTACTAAGACAAAGAATGTTGATCTCCTGGGGTTTCATGCTAGAAGAAGGGGTGAAGGAAGGGGCATAGACAATAAAAACTCAGTGTCAGAGGTAAAACTTTATTGCCAGGGTACACATTTAAATAAGAGATACTGGTGACCCTCATTCGTAAGTGACACTTCCATAATCTTGAAGAATGTAAGTGAATTAATCCTGCAAAAATTGAGGGGTTCCTCATAGAAAGAATAATTTTTGGAAAGACTCAAAGAAGGACGATATAGTGGGGTGAGAGGAAGAATAAGGAGACCAGAGGGATAGAGGTAGTAGGTGACATTAAAGGTATTGGAGACTCAATCATTTACTGGAATCATTGCATCATTTAGTGTGGCTAGAGAAATAAAGAGCAAAATAGAGAATTCTGGCAATAATATCCAGGAGCAAGGTAAGGGCCGCATCAGAAAGAGAAGAGGTCTTTTCCTGTTCATGTTGAGGTACGGTCATCAGAAAATTTTAAAGAATAGACCTGCAGGATCTTTATTCTAGAAGGATTGGGCCAGTGACTTGAGAGGAAGGTAGACTAGTGGTTGTAAGGCAATGGGCCACAGTCACAAAACAGTTAGAGGCAGAAGCCAAAGTAAATGGGGATGTGTTAGTGGTGAGCTGAGAAATGAGGAGAGATATTTGAGAAGTAAAATGTATAGGGAAATAAAATGAATACGATGTGTTGATTTAAAGTAGAGAAAGAAATGAATGACTAGAGGAAAGCAGTGTGGGAGCCAGAAATGCAGAAAGAATAGCAAAACTTCAGGGGATATATGATCATATATGATATATGATAATGCTTTATGTATTTTTAGTGTCTGAGTTGGAGACATGTATGGGACATCCTAGTTTGCAAGTCCAGTTAGTAGTAAACTCTGGATCTGACCTCAGGAAAGAATTGATATTTATTGGATATATTGGATATTTATTTCTGTACATCATACACATAACAAGAGTACATTTGTGAGAACTCTACCTTGTCGTATATGGTTGTGTCCAATATGGATATGAGAAAATGAAGATGTGAGATTAAGAAAATTGTTCTCAATATTAATTTTTATCTCTGATCACCTTTTATCATCTTTATCTCTACAATATTTTATGGTCCTTTAATTTTTCAGAAATTCAATTTTTCTATTTACAAAAATAGGTGGGATGGGTAGAGGAGAGGGGAATATGGGATAAGGGGGTGAAAAAATTTTGCCTTCTCATCGATGAGGATTAAGGAGAAGAGCAAGGCTGGTATGTGAATGTCCTTTGAGTCCTGGAAGAAAGATATCAGATAGGGTTTTTGACTGTAGGAGGATGGAGTTACCTGGGAGGATTCAGATACCCCATTGATAAGGTTGTTGAGGACAGAGAAGTCTTATTATAACTCTTTCTCATTTGTCTTTCACAGGCAGACTTACTCATAGGAACAGGGAAGAGTGTCTTTTGCACTGATGGCTAATCTGGCCAATCATAAGTGATCTGTTGGTGTGTGGTGAGTTAACACTGGACACTACAGAACATCAATCCCTCCTCCCACTGTCTCACTCCCCTTCCCTGGCTTTTCAGACTAGTGATGTATATGATTATATTCTCGGATCTCCTCAGAACACCTAGTTTATGAACAAATCAACTCTGATTAGTTTCCCTTCTTTTCTATTAATCTCATAACCATCTAAAGAACATCCTGGTTTCTCAGCAAATTTTTGTAGACTATTTTCAACTAGATTCTTAATATGATCCCCATGGTCCCATTCACTCATTCAGCCTAGCTCCACTGGCTATATCTCTGACTTTACAGGTAATTGTGCTTTCTCATACTCTAACATATCAACTCCATTTTTCCTGCTTTGGAAAGAATGCTAAGAGTTTGCCTATCTCAAGACTGTATCAGAAAATAATATTTTCCTCTACCTGTATTCCTTTATCTAAATCCTACATTTAAAAGTTTGTTAGAAAACCTCTACCTTAATCTCTCTGGGTTTCTTTTCTTTTCTTTTCTTTTCTTTTCTTTTTTTGCTTGTTTGTTTTTAGGCTACAGCCAGATGTGCTCAGGACTAACTCTGTACTTAGGGATTACTCCTAGTAAGGCTCTAGGGACCCAATGTGGTGATGTGAATGAAACCCAGGTCAACTACATGCAAGGCAAACACACTATTCGCTGTACTATGTACTATGTCCTATGTCTCTAGCCCTCTACCTCTATCTCTGATCTAAAGACAAGCACCATGTTTGAGCTCTCAATATGGACATTGCATTTTCTGTGTGCTTTCCCAATTGAAAGCTCCAAGTGTAGAGCAAAACCATCTGTTCTCTATCTGGTTTCCATCTGTCCACAGTTCTTACCCTTCCTCAGAAAACTTGCCAGGAGTCTCTTTGGTTTAACAATAGCTGTTCTTTATTGGGTGTGTATCTGTGTGTCTGGCAGTGTTAAGTATTTTACTTAGATGTTCATCTTTATATTTAAACTATAAGCAATGGGGACACTGAGCTATATCCTTTGTTCAAAATCTCTCCCCTCCCTTTTTATGGTACCAGGGAATGGACCCCAGTCTCATACCTGTAAGCTAGGTGCTTTACCACTGAGCTACATTTCTGGTCCTGCATTTAAAGTTTGTTTACTCAGAATTATAATATTTCTAAAGTGAACATTATTATCTCTTCTGTAAACACTTCATGAAACAGAAGTGCATGTGAAAAAGCTCTCTAAATTTCTAGGGTAAGGCAGATGTTAGTGGAATTAGAATTCAAATCTCAGGAACTATGGGAACTGTGTTCTTAAACCTGACATTAAGTTTCATGCTTCTGGGCTGAGCTAACTGGGTGTCTCATTCCAACTTGTAATGGCTTGGTAGAGAGGAATTGTCCTTATTAGCAAATGCTTATATGCCTACTTACCTATATTTGTCTGACTGTCTGTCTGTCTGTCTATCAATCTATCACTACTAAAACTTTTTTATGTTTGACAGAATATAGCGTAATAGTTGTTCAGATTAGGAAGATTTCATCCTTATGTTAGTATCTGACATAGTCATGACAGAGCATTCATTCTTCTGAATGACAGAGATCTTTATTTTGGCATTAGTTAAAATGATACCCAGAAGTAATATTGCTAAGTTATCTGTTCATGAAGCTATCTGACTTCAGTTTGGCTAGACAGACAACTAAAGCACAATGGGAAGATACATTATTTACTGAAAAGGGAGCTTTATTATGGAGGGAATGAATTTTTCATCTGGGATGTAGTTAGCATTCCTTCTTTGGGAAGGTGTTTAAATCATCAGTTTGATTTGAAATCTTCTGCATAAGGACTTCAATTGGTCAGGGTATGATCTAAGTATCCTGTTACAAATTGGGTTTGAGTTGGTTCTTTAAAAAGCCATATTTGCTTTTTTATCTGCAAATAAAACTTTAGAGAACTTGAAACTATTATTTTAGATAAATTTATATATCATTGGATGACATTAATAATTAAATGTCATCTCTATCACATGATACAGGCTCAATTCTTGGCCTTGTCCATTTGGATAAGTAGCTTTGAGGAGGGTATAAATATATGGTAATCCAGATTTCTAGATGGAATAAAAGTTAATTTGTTCACCAATTAGTTGAAGTCAAGTTCAAATCCATTTGGAGTAAGTCTAGTGAGACAGAATTTAATAGAAACATAAAAGTGTAGATGATTAACTGTACAGAGACTAGAGATATGTAGCTGTGTAGAAAAACAAGAGAGGGAGACTTTTGTTTTGTTTTAAATACTAAAAAATATATATATCAAGAAGACAAACAGGGGCTGGAATGATAGTACAGTTGGTAGTATGGTGCTTGCTTTTCATACAGTCAGCTCAGGTTTGATGCCATTATCTCATATGGTCCCTGAGTACCACCAAGAGTAATTCCTGAGTACAGAGACACGAGTAAGCCTTGAGCATCACTAGGTGTGGCAAAAAAAAGGGCAGGAAATAAACTCGACTCATAATAAATTAAAATATATATGTATACTGCTTATAACAAAAATAGTATTAGGTATTCATAGCAAAGGGTTCTGGGAATTCTTCATTTTTACATGAAAAATGTGCTCAGGTCTGGACATCATGCCATGGTCTTGGACCAAAGTATATTAAGAGAGAGGATCCAGGAAGCTGAGGCTGACCCAGCAGATCAGTGGGCAGTCATTTTATCAGATGAAAAAGTAAAAATCGGGGCCCGGGAGATAGCATGGAGGTAAGGCGTTTGCCTTTCATGCAAAAGGTAATCGGTTCGAATCCCGGTGCCCCATATGGTCCCCCGTGCCTGCCAGGAGCGATTTCTGAGCATAGAGCCAGGAGTAACCCCTGAGCACTGCCGGGTGTGACCCCCCCCAAAAAAAAGTGAAAATCAGAGAAGCATTGTCCCACTATTTGGGTCTCTATCTTGAGCAAAATGAATTGGATTCCATTCGTTTGGTAGCAGAGACAGGAAAAAAAGGTTTCTGTCAAGTAGGTCTGCCCAGAAATGAACGGACCGACTTGGGAAGTGTGAGTGCCAAGTATGATGTAAAGTCTAGGATTTTTGTAACGGGACTTCATATGCCTTCTTAAATCAAATTCTTCACATACACTTTTCCTCATTTGGGGGTTCCCAATGAATATTAGTCAGAGAGATTTAAAGATAACAGCCTTGTGACCTGCCACGTGGCATGGTTGTGGGCTAGCATGATTTTATGAGCTAAGGGATCAGAGCCCTGGCATCTATCATAAATAACAATAGAGCCAAATGTAGGCACTTGCCAAGAATTCCACCCACTCACTTTTTTAAACTAATGTGACTGCTGTGCTGTTATCAATTTAGTCTGACAGGTACCTTCTTATCTGTATTTCCTAACTGATGCTATTTTTAAGCCCTTTTGTATGGATGTTAAACTATAAGAACACCCCAGAGAACAACCAGGAAAAGCAATATAAACCTTTTCCTTTTGGTCTTTGGGGAGGATATGCATATGGATCTGAGATAAAGAGATGTAAGAAGTTTTATCCTATTTATGAAGGGGCTCATGAGGGGATATAATTAATAACTGAAGCCAGGAATTCTTCAAGGCTTGTAATAAATCCTTATTTAGGGCCAGATATTAAAAAGGCCAGGTGGAAATAAAAGAAAAAGCTCCTTCTCAAAAGTGGTTGGTCTCTAAAAGAGGAGACAACTATGCATAATACTATGTACAAGAACAAAAGAGAGAGCAGGAGAAAGAGTTCAGAAGGTTAACCATTTGCATTGTATGCAACAGCCTTAACCTGGGCCCTGGTTTGAATATGATCACTATGTGATCATACATGTGATCACATATGATCACTACCAGGAATCTTTTCTAAGCACAGAGTCAGAAATCGCCCTGAACTAGTACTACTGTGTGTGGCCTCCCAATCCTTCAAGAATAGAAAGGAACATTATGACAGGAGACACAAAGTAGAGGGATGAGTTTCAATTAAAGCAGGGGGAAAAGGATGGCAAAAGAAAAAAAAAAGCAGCTAGAAAAGTGATTTTCTTCCTAATCTTTAGAGCCTGTTCGGAGCTTTACAAAATTATCAGTACCCAAGTCTTACTTTCCAGGAATTCTACGTCATCTCTCATGCATAATACCTTAATAAATGTACTTTTTAGTGTTTTCATGTGTGGTCTTTTAAAATAATATTTAATACTTGTTTTTCTTATTCTATATTTTCCTGGATATTTGGGAGTAGAAAGTTAGGGGTCAGGACATGTTTGGGTCAAAGTCACTCAGGAGTTATTCCAAGCTTTGTGTTTAGAAGGGACCATATATGTGGTGCCAGGAGCTGAACCCATGTTCCCTCAGGCAAGGCAAGTGCTTCCCATACTATCATCTATGGCTCCCATTGACTATTGACCCTTTAATTTCCTTATACATTTCAGAATTAGTTTACTCATGGTCACAGGGATTAGATAGAGTTTCCACTACAT
The DNA here is from genome assembly GCA_004027635.1 of Crocidura indochinensis. NCBI lineage: Eukaryota > Metazoa > Chordata > Mammalia > Eulipotyphla > Soricidae > Crocidura > Crocidura indochinensis. The sequence continues at coordinate 14,324 of PVKC010004852.1, read as the reverse complement.
GTATATATTTTTGAGAACCAATACTTCTCCCTATTGAGTATTTTAATCCTTGAACATACTACATCTCTTTCATATGTATTTTTTTCATCATTTCACTCAAAGATATTTTGTAGTTTTCTGTGTGGGAACTTCTACAACTTTTGTGTGATTTAGTCCTAGTTATTTTATACAAATTCCAAATGTACTTTTTTAGTTTTGGGGAAGGTAGAGAGGATGGTAACTCCTGGCTGTGTATTCAGGGATCATTTTGTAGGTACATGGTGTATGGATGTGTGTGTGTGTGTGTGTGTGTGTGTGTGTGTGTGTGTGTATGAGATAGGGGCACTGAGATAGAATTGGAATTGTCAGAATGCAAGGCAAGAATCTTACCCACTTTACTTTTCTATTTTTGATTGCAAATTGGTAGGTAATAGATATTCTTATATTTACTTAATATCTAAGAACTATATTGAATGTACTTATTGATTTTAATAGTTTAGATGTATAATGGTTTGCTATTGTATATCTCTATGTACAGATAAACTTCTGAATTTTTCTCTTTTCAATTCCTATACCTTTTAATTTTCTTATCTTGCTTAATTACCCAGGCAGGTTAGCAGTGCTAAATAAAAGTGATAATCATAGATTTTGCAGTTTATTCTAAGTCTATTTTAAGAGAGGGGAGCTTTAACATTTCCCCACTAACAGTGGAGGTTGTTGTGGGTTTCATTTTTATTACTTTACTTTCTGTGTGGTTAAGAGTATTTAGTCTGATGGTCAAAAACTTGATTTATTGGGAGATTAATGTATTTAAGGCATTTGACATAAGATGAAAATGTCATTTATCTATAATGGAAGAAAAAGTTCTTTAAAATAATTGGTGAAGGATCAGTTATATATAAGCATAAAAAAGAATAGTAATCAATTTATATATATTATATATAAGTATATTTCAAGGAGGACCAGGGAATAACTCAAATGGGAGGAGTACATGCTTTAAATATGGTGGGCCTGGGTTGCATGCCTTGCATTCCATAGATTCCCAGAGCTCTGTTAGGAGTAATTCCCAAGCACTGATGGCTATAATCCTTCTGAAATATTTTAAGAAACAATATACCAAAAGATGTAGAAGATTAAATTGTAAAGCTTCCCATAAAGACTTAGAAATTCATCAACTTAGTTTAGGTGTGAACAAAGAGTTTATAAGCAGAGCACATAACAGCACCAGTCATAAGGCCTCACTCTTTATCAAGACCACTCATCAAAGAGAAAGGCCAAGATGCTTACTGTAGTGAGATATGTATGATACATATATCCAATAATGCACTTAAATCTAGATATAAAAATAGTTGCCCACATCTGTATCAAAAAGTCAAATAATGTTCAATGATTTGAAGAGGTCATTTACAAAGATTTCCAAAATGGCCAACACACATGATATCACTCTATATTATAACTAGAAAATATCATAACAGAAAGAGCCACTTGCTGGTGAGGAAGGGAAATAAATAGGTTCTCGTGTATCATCACTGCAGGTCTCAGATTGCACCATGTAAACCCAAATTCCTGCACTCAAGTACTGTGTCTTTTTTCCAAAGACTCTCTAGGGCCTCAAGAATACTGTCGGAGAATGTCACAATGCAGAGGGACCAGAGAATAAACTCTTTTTAGTAGCTTACAAACGAAAGATTGCTAGAGAGTTATATAAATAAATATTCTTTCTTCCTGGATTTCTGAAGTGTGTTCTCTGATTTCCAGAAGTTCTTCTTAGTGCTGAGATTTTGCTCACATTAAGCTTGGTTGAAAGTTTCTGATAGGTTCCTACCATTTCCTCCTTTCGCTTCCCTATTCTCAACCACGATGGTCTGAGGGCCAGAGCCCAACCCTTACACTTAAGTTTTCTTTTCAGAGTATAGATCTGAAATATAAAATTTTTCCCCTTCCCTTCCTCCCCCCAAAAGAAAAAAATATATAAAAATTCAAGTTGAGCTACGTTCTATGCCAATGAAACGAGAAATTTAGAATAAACACTTGAGAGAGTTCTTAATCTGGCAAAAAAAAAAAGGTCTTGGAGCTAGCAAGAGTTAATATTGCTCATAAATTATTATAGGTTAATTAGGATAGATTTGTTTAATAATTAGATGGAGCAATAGACTGATTAGGATAGATGACTGCAGGGAGACAGTATACCAGAGCGACACACCCCATCATTATTTTCAATGTGAAAAAAGGGCATTTGTCACCCATACAGACATAGATTAGATCCTGGCATCAGGAATTGTCTTGGAAACTCTATGTAGTTCATCTCAATTATTATCCTTATTCCAAGGATAAGGACATTGAAAACTGTAGTTTCAAGACCGCACTGCTATTTCAGGATGAATTAATACATGTCTGGTCCCTCTGATTGTGAAAGAACAGATGAAGAATTGGGAGGAGGCTGGTTGCCAGGTGACTAGGGACATTGCGGAGTAATCCAGGAGGAAAGTGGGATGGCAAGCAACCAGGGCAGAGCAGGTATATTTTAGAGAAATTAGCTGGGAGACATGTCGTACTGATCAATTAAACCTAGAGGTGGAAGAAGAGGACCTTTTTTTTTTGGTCTCTGATGTGGAGAGATAATTACTTTTACTGAGGCCACATTCAACCATTCTTTACTCTTGTAATGGGGTCCCCCTGGTGGTCAAATAAAACCAAAGCAGGATTCCCTTCTATGTGTGCAAACAACTGGACCGAATTACAAGACTGGGGACCGAGGATTTTCTTCTTTTTTTATTTTGGGTCACACCCGGTGGTGCCCAGAGGTTACTCCTGGCTCAGAAATCACTCCTGGCTGGCTCGGGAGACCATATGTGATGCTGAATATTCAACCTGAATATTTGCTGCATGCAAGGCGAACACCCTACCAACTGTCCTATCATTCTGGCCCCTCTTGCTTCTCCCTTTGGATGCGGAAAAGAGAGCATCTAAAAACAACTAAAGTATAAAAAGGGGAAGAGGGGTGAAGGTGTTCAAAGGGCACATGCTTCCGGTCAGTCTCAGGACTGGATTCTTTCTGAACTTGTTAACAAAAGGAGTTCTCCAGGAACAATTAGTGTAACCAAATAGGGAAGTGTATCCAAATATCCCAACCCCAGGAGAAAAAAATATTTGCTGTATGTATTGTACCTTTATGCTTTGGGTATAGCCTTGGAAACAAACAGGAGGAAATTCCTAAATCAGATAAAGTCTGCACCCATCTGACTCACCAACCAAGAGATGTTGCCATTCTGAGTCTGGCACATTCCTGGTTATGCATAAATATTTTGCTTGTTATTAAATACCCAAAGAGTGCAGCCTTTAGTTAAGGCCAACAGCTACTCAAAGAGCTGAGAAAAGAGCCCCGGCTTAGTGGCATTTAGGGATTCCTCTTTCACAAGTCCCTAGAGATCAGGGTTTAAGGTATAAAAGCTCTGAGAATTCTCCCTCAAGTCACTGCAGTCCTTGTTTCTTTCTCCCAGGAGCGCTGGATGCACGCGTATTCATGGGTCTTATCCATCTGTAAGCTTTGGTAAGCTCCTAATGAAAACAACTGTATTTTCCTGGCTTAATTGCGCATTATTGAGTGTTCTGTCTCTTGAGCTATAAACGTACAGTAATGAGAAATGGTCTGGCCAGCAGGGACCACCAGCCTCCTAGATGAATAGCAAATCAGGTGCTTTATTGATGCGTTCAGAGAGTACATCTTAAAGGTCAAAACCCACCCTAAAAAGCACGGCAGAAAAGGTCTCTTTATTGTACCCCACACAGATTTGCATCATCTTGGATAGCAGAAGGGTTTGAGAAGATGGATTATTTGTGATGAATTGGTGATGATGAGGAAAAGAGTGAAGTTTCCCTAGTGCATGATTTTTTGCCCCCCCCCATTATTTCCAATGCTATCTGTTTTTGTTAGTTTCTTTGATTTTAAAGGGCTGTATTGTAGAGGCCTACCAATTGGTACCTTGAACTTTTATTTTATTTTTTTTTTTGGGATATGCAGCTTCAAATTGCCAGATGTGATATGGATGGAAGTGTGTAGGATAAAACTTATGTACAAATAAATCTGCCTTCCACGTATTTTTTTGTCATCCTCCAACCAAAGCATTTATTAAGTGGGGAACAGGGACCAAAGTCAATGTTCCTCCATATTGATTATCTGGAATCAATTATTCTCTTCAGCTTTCTATAATTTTGGGGATACTGATGTGGCTTCTGTCTCAGACTAGCCAAGTTCACGGTAAAAGGGATAGGGAAGTTATTTTCCTGGTAGTCCAGCACGCAGCTGAATGATGCCAGAGCACATGAATGTGGAAAGTCTCTTCTGCCTGGCTGGTTCTAGGAACTGTCAGTTCTCTGGCCTGGAGGCACAGAATGGAGAATTTCCAGAATATTGTTACCTAGCAGTCAAGACATGCTTCAAGAAAAAAAAAGAAAGTAAAAAAATTTAGCATTCTAAGCAGTTATAAAGAATAACTTGGGGCCGGCGAGATAGCATGGAGGTAAGGCGTTTGCCTTCCATGCAGAAGGATGGTGGTTTGAATCCTGGCATCCCATTTGGCCCCCCACCCCTGCCAGGGGCGATTTCTGAGCATAGAACCAGAAATGACCCCTGAGTGCTGCAGGGTATGACCCAAAAAGACAAAATAGAATAAAATAAAATAAAGAATAACTTAATGCAAATCTTTGACATTGATAATTTAATTGCTATTTATTTTGTCAATTATTTTGTGTTTGAACTATTTATTTTTATATCACTCCAGTTTAGCTTTGTAATTCCTTAAACTTTTACATGCCCCCATTACATTTTCCTTTCAACAACATTTTGGTCTAATTATAAATGTCCTGTAGAAGGATTGTTGCAATGACATCTACAAAGATGTTTATCAATATTTTGTAAACATAAATGACTTAGCCCAGACCATTCCTGAGCTAATGAGTCTGAGATTTATAATTAAGAAATAGATGCAATAGTGTGTTTGTGTGAATTGAGGTTCTTAATTAAGTTTTTTACACTTGCATGTTTACTTCTTGGATTGAATTGTAGTCCTTGATCAGAGAGTTATCTAAACTAATACCATTTTTTTCTCTTGCACTTCAGTGTCTGACTCAAAACCATTTCCATTCTAACTTACCATGATGGTCATACACATAAAAAGCAAAGTCAAAAGCTTTATCTCTTACCTAACCTGTTCCATGTTCCATGTTCTGTCTAGGTAACCATTCCAACCCAAACGATGAGTTTTTATAAGAAATGTTGAGTTGGGGGAGTCTGTAGTTGGCCCAAGACCCAGTGAGTGGACCTTACCTTCCTGTATCCCCAGAACTGGTTGCCCTTCATGCCATGGCAGTCATAGAGAGTGACAGGGCTGTTGTGGGAGATGGCATCAAAGCAGAACTTCCGAGTGTGCAGTGGCTCACCAGGCCGGATATCTTCTCTCCATCCAAAAGTGAAGAGCTACCAAGGTAATGAGAGCACAAAAACGATGGTGAGTTTACACAGAGAGAGTTAACAGTAGGCCCTAGTGTGTCATGGAACAATGTGTTGGAATTTACAGGAAAGAACTGGGTCTTGGAATCACTGATGTTGAAAAAGGTGCATGTCGGGGCTGGAGAGATAGCATGGAGGTAAGGCATTTGCCTTTCATGCAGAAGGTAATTGGTTCGAATTCTGGCATCCCATATGGTCCCCTGAGCCTGCTAGGAGAGATTTCTGAGCATGGAGTCAGGAGTAACCTCTGAATGCTGCCAGGTGTGATCCCCCCCCCCCCAAAAAAAAACGGTGCAAGTCATAGGGGCAACAACAACTGCACTGCACCAGAGTAGTCAGAAACCAACAGTGAGAGTTTCTGTTAGATCCAGGAAAACTATAGGAGGGAAGAATGAAGTTTGGGAGAGACTTGGGTGCATTGGCACTATATGTGGTTCCTCAGACCACCAGGAGTGACCCCTCTGCACAGAGCCAGGAGTAAATCCCAGCACAACTTGGTGTGGCCCCAACTCTTCTCTCCCATCCACAAAGAAGAGGAAGGATGCACCTTTTTAAGGAAGTCCTTAGGCTCATTTAGATAAAATCTTGGGTCAAATTCCACACAGCTTAAATGAGCAGATTAATTGAAAGAAGAGGCTGCTAATAACTTGAAATATTTAATTTGGGCCAGAGAGATATGTAGATATTAGAGAGCCTGATTTACTGGTGCCATTACTCCTGTCCTGTATCTCTGGCCTAAATTTCAGAGTACAGCCTAGGTTGACCCGTAGATATGAGTGCAGGTGTAGCCTCTGAGCCTCATTCAATCCCACACACCTTAAAAATGCAATTTAAATGCAAGTTGAGTTTAATGGTAGAACTGATTCTTCAGGACATTCTACAAGGGTATGGATTGTAACTTATACTAAGAGAGAAAGTTCTCTCTCTTTCTTTTTCTCTTCCTTTCTCTGCTTCTCTTTCCAAAAAAAGTTCTATCAGACTGTATTTATTGCTATTTAGTCTATTTATTGATGTTTATATTTCATCCAACGTTCCCTAATTTTAAGTACCATATTTTATCTTATCTATCCCATTCTAGTATTTTTTTTTGTTTTTGTTTTTTTGGTTTTTTTTTTTTTTGGTTTTTGGGTCACACCCGGCAGTGCTCAGGGGTTACTCCTGGCTCCATGCTCAGAAATTGCTTCTGACAGGCACGGGGGACCATATGAGGCACCCGGATTTGAACCGATGACCTTTTTGCATGAAAGGCAAATGCCTTACTTCCATGCTATCTCCCGGGCCCCCATTCTAGTATTTTTAAAATGCTACTTAATTATGCATAAATTGACTTTATAGTCAATTTAACAATAATGAAGAAACAAACATCACTGCAATAAGGACAAAGTATTTTTCTTTTTTGGGGGTTTTTCTTCTTTAATTTTTTTCTACCTGTATTCCACTTTACTTATTTTTTAAATTACTTTATTTAAGCATCATGGTCACAAAATTGTTCATGGTGGCATTTTAATCATGCAATATATACCACCCTTTATCAGTGCACATTTCCCACCACCATTGTTCCCAGTTTCCCTCCCTCTTCTTTGCCTGCTTCTTGACATTTTACTTCTTTCTCTCTCTTCTTTTTCCCTCCTTTCTGGCACTGTGGTTTGCACTATTGTTATTGAAGGTGTATGTATGTATCATGCATATCACTTTATCCCCTTATAGCATCCCACTTTTGTCCAAAATGATCAGTTACAAATCATTATCATAGTGGTTCTTTCTCTACCCTAACTGACACTACTCCACTATTTATGGCAAACTTCCTATCATGGATTGGTCCTCTGGCCTTTATCTTTGAGGATATTGTTTCTGGGTGTTATTTCTGGATATTATTAGCATACTGTCTTTATTCGCCTTATAGTAGATGCTTTATAAAGGGTGAAATAAGAGAAATCCTGAAGCAAATAGAAATAAAAGATAAGCTTTATAAGTTTTCCAATCCTTATGTTTCAATCAATACAGTTATGCAATTTTCACAATCAGACTTTAGACAAGTCTGACTATGTAAAGTCACACCATGAAAACAAGAGCTGTCTTAGAGACCTCATCTGTCTAGTAGGAAGAATGGGACTGAGCTGTACAACAATGAACTTTCAGCACTGACAATGGTCTTAGTTATGTTATTACTTAGTGTCTACTATGTTTATCCATTACAGAGATTCTGGAAAATTCCAACACTGACTAATGAAACCAGTGAAATGGTGAGAAAATTGGAGAAACTGAAAAACAACCTGAAGAAAATGAAAAGGAAGTGATCTAAGGTGATCAGAATAAGTCAATTGAGTACCAGAGAAGCCATGTTAAGATTGCAATGAAGGATGATGGGGCTAAAGAGAGAGAAAGTATAGGAGTGGAAAGGACATTTGCCTAGCACAAGGCCTGTCTGGGTTGGATCCCTGGTATCCCATATGTTCTCCTAAGCCCCATCTAGAGTTATCCTGGATCTTGGATTCCAGGGTCTAGAGTAAATCTGTACTACAAGGACGAACTAGTATTCCTAGTTCTTCCAGTGAATTACTATCCAAAAATAGCAACAATAATTATTATTTTTTAAAACTTTCAACCACAGTGATTTTTGACTCAATTAATTCTCTTTTATTGGCATAGAAATTTCCTGGGACAGAGCACTGGTATTGTCTGTCATACTTAACATTTATTGGCATGACTGAATCTACATTTTACTTAAATATATTATTTTCAAGGTGTACTAGCCAGCCAGCAAAGGCAGAGAAAATAGTGGTCTTGATTATATATGTCTCTTTTGTCTCTCTCTCTCTTTCTCTCTCCTTCCTCTCTCTCTTTTTCTGAATTCATGTAGAAGGCCAGAGCTGAAAACAACTATAATTATTGTCTAGCATATTAACTTAATATGCATTTGGGAAAAATTAGTCCTGTGAAGGTTAAGTGGTTTTTAGATGTTTCCTTTTCTTATTTTTAATTTTTTTCTTACTTGCTTTTTAACAAATGGATCTTTTAGATCCAAAAGAATAACTGTGTGACAATAAGCAGAGGCAAACTTGTCTCTTGGAGAGATTGAATAATACTGTGTCACAAATCTATCTGGGGATATTTGGGGATTTTTTGGTCCATGTTAGCTATTACAATGCAGCAACAATTCCTAGCTTTGTCTACAGATAGCTCGCCTATACATTTCAGAGTTTTGCAGATATTATTGCTATTATTATTATTAATAATATTACCTGGAAATTAATTTCCTGTACCTATATGATGTATCTTTAGATTCAATAAATTGTTTATTATTTTGTATACATCAGTAGTTTAATTTTTTTCTCTTCGGCTGCTGAAATGTTTTCTAATGTCGTTTGTTCTTTCCTAATCTCCATGTCATCCCAATATGACATTAAACCTCTCATGCATTAAGTTCACATTCTTGTTAAACAGAATAGGCTGCTCTGGTGAAAGTATTTTTATTGTTTGATGTAGGTGCTTTTTTGGTGATAGGCATAGTTTGCCACCTACTCACAGGTTCTTCTTTTCATAAGACTATTTAGATCTTTCTCAATGCAGGATCATACATATCATGATCCTATGTTCTCCCATTACCAGCTACACCTTCAAACCCTCAGTTTCAGTGGCTATTGATGTCTCTCCTTTCTTCTTTTGAGTGACACTTTCAAATAGATGCAGAGGACCAAAGAGCAAGGATAGTAGATAAGAAAGCTGCCTGGCACATAGTTTACTCACCTTCCACACCTGGCAGAGCCAAGAGCACTGTTGGGTGTGTCCCCCAAACCAAACAACAATAGCTGCAAGAAAATATGCAATTCCCAGTTCTTAGTTTTTGTAAGAATAGTGTGTGTGTGTGTGTGTGTGTGTGTGTATGTGTGTGTGTGTGTTTGATGTGTGGTGGGTCTCTTGTTGTCTACCAGGATATGAATAATGTCAGGACACTTGGTATCTATCTTCCTCTTGACAACAGACTAGGGAGAGGGCTGACAATAGTGTTCTCTCTGTGGATCGTTACATTTTATTGCTTTGCTTGGTGATTGGTTAGCAGAAAGCAGAGCCAGTACATCTTCCTCCTGGCACTTTGTACCCTGTGGGGTTATGCTCAGTGGCTGGGAGGGAGTGACAAGAGGTTGCATCCTAGTAACTTTGGGAACCCTCCCCAGTGTCCATTTGCTTCCCGACCTCTTGTCCAGCTGCTCACAGACTCCAAGAAGGGCACATTTCTCTGCTTCCTCCGCAGGACACAGGCCGGCTGTCTGCAAGGCTCCCTGTACTCAGAGAACATGACAACAGGGTCTCTGCGCCCTCATCCACCACCCCCATTACCAGAGGTCTCTTGGTTGCTTCCCTTTCTGTACACACCTACCATGGTCTTGAAGAATATGTTTGAAACCTTCCTCTCTTACTGGGCTCTTTTCTTTTGATTTGTCGCACCCTAAAGAAAACAGAAAGTCAGAGCACTCTGGCTCTGCACTTTCTCACAGCTGAAAGCCAGTGCTGAGTATAGGACCGGCATCTGGACTCTGTTCAGAGAAGCCAGAGTCTCCTCATGGTGCACCTAAAGATGCCCACGGTGCCTGGAAACTGTTGTTTCATAGATGTTGAGTTTTTGTCATTTTGTAGGGTATCTGTGGGTGGTGGATAATTTCACTCCATTAATTGCTCTTTTTTTTGGGTTCTGTATTGGGGTGTGAGGGTGTTTTCAAACAGTGCTCAGGGGGGCTGTGGTCCCCTGCTAGAGATACTCGGTCAATCAGATCAGAGCAGAAGCCTAGGTGCTGCTCAAGGCCAAGGGAGACTAGGTCACCAATTCTGGGGCATCCAGGGTTGAATGGCTTGGATGCTGGGGGCCAGATCAGCAGGTCATTTGCACACAGGGCCTATCCTGGGTCTGTGGGCTACCTCGGGTCCCTTTGATGATTTTGTATGAAGAAGTATACCTATATCTTTCTTTCCTCATTACTTTTCTTTTTTCTTCTTTTTTTTTTTTTTAGCTCATCCAAGAACTTTAATAGAAATGTTAAAATTGAATGGGTTCCTATTTTTATGTCATTAACACAAGGACTAAAGCACACAGTTCCTTACAGCTAACACAAGGCTGCGTGTGAGACTTTAACTTCTAAATTAATATATGATGATTTTTTAAACCATCCTTTCAACATCTGTTAGTGTCCCCACAACTGGATTAAAAAAAAAATTTTTTTTTTTTTTCTGTTTTTGGCCACGTTTGACAGTGCTCAGGGGTTAGTCTTGGCTCTGTGCTCAGAAATTACTCCTGGAAGTTCTGGGAACTCCATGGGATTTCAGGGATTTCAGGTCAGCCGCGTGCAAGACAAGCACCCTACCCTTCTGGCCTCTACAGATGGATTTTCAGTGTCTGGAGACACTTCTCTACCAAAAGGACCCAGAACTGGTCTCCTGCTTCTGCAGTTGTCTGCTTATCTAGTGCTGCCCTCTGGTGTCTATTTCCTGAATTACATGCTATATAGTATTTTGTGTTTTGTTTTCTTTTGGATTTTCGCCCTAGGGGGAAAACAATGAACCAATATTTTGCAGTGTATGCAGAAGAGTCAGTTCTGTTGATATTTGTTTTTAGCTGTCTAGCAACATTTTCAATCAGGCATATATTTCATTGCAGAACATTCCAGGGGATAGAAATAGGAAACCAGATTTAGACATTCCAGTATACATCCTATCAACCGTCTTGGCTGGGTGAGATTCCAGATGGGGTGAGAAGAGAGGGAAGCGAGCGTGTAGCTTAATAGTGGACACACTGCTGTTTTTTTTTTCCTTAAGTGATATTCTTTAAAAAAATCTTATTATAAAATAAAGAAACTTGAACTCTATGATAGATATGATACCCCTTTTCCCCTTGCCCACTTGGGGGCCTAAAACAGCTGCATTGCAGATGTGAGACTGTGGGTACAAACTCCCACATACTGTGTAATCTGTGATTCTGACTAGAGTCACAATTAATATTTTTACATTCCTTTTATTTTATTTTTGTATAACAAGATTGTTTTTATTGACACTTAAGATTATGTGTGGGGAGGAAGAGAGGAAATACTAATCAGGAGAGAACACGAGCATCTCCAGAGTGGAAAAATCAAAGCAGCACTGAGATGTGCGTTTTAGGAAGAACAGACTGCAAGAGTAAACCTTCCCCCCCTCTCTCTTTCTCTCTCTCTCTTATAATTTCTTTATTTAAGCATTGTGATTATAGAAATGCTTATATTGGATTTTATTCATCGAAGTATACCACCCTTCACCAGTGCGACTTTCCCGCCACCATTGTTCCCCATTTTCCTCCTCCTTCACCCCTGCCTGTCTTCAGGACAGGCATTCTATTTCTCTCTCTTACTATCAGTATCATAGAAGTCGTCAGTGATCTAACGGCACTCACCACTTTTGGTGGTAAGCTTAATATCATGGGCTGCTCCTTCCAGCCTACATCTCCACTATCTCTGGGTATTTTTATCATGCTATCTTTTATTTCTTTTAAAAGCCGTAGATGAGTGAGATTATTTTGTGTCTATCTTCCCTTCTCTCTCTCTGACTCATTTCACTCAGCATAATAAATACTTTCCATGTCCATCCAGGTAAAAGAAAATCTCATGACTTCATTTTTCCTATTGGCTTCATAGTATTCCATTGTGTACATGTACCACAGTTTCTTTAGCCACTCATCTGTTGTTGGGCATCTGGGTTGTTTCTAGATTCTGAATATTGTAAATAGCACTACAAACTCTCTTCTTATTATTTTGTTTATTTAATTTTGGTCACAACAGGTGTGCTTAGGGCTTACTTCTGGCTCTGTGCATAGGGTTAATACCTGACTGGCTTGGGAAACCATATAGGATGTCTGGGATTGAGCCTAAGATGATCATACGCAAAGACACGTGCTCTACCTGCTGTCTTATTGCTCTTTTTTTTTTTTTACTTATTTTTTGTTTTGTTTGGGGTTACTCCTGGCTTTGTGCTTAGGAATTACACCTGGTGGTAACTGAAGAGACCAATTGGGATATTGGTGATCAATCCCAGATTGATGCAAGGCAAAAACCTTCCTGGCTGTTCCATTTCTCTAGTCCCAGTTTCTCATTTTCTAAAATAATAATTGATTTAAGCACCACGGTTAAAACATGTTCATAGTTGAGTTTCAGCCATCGGTGTACAGTTTCTATTTATTCAAAATACTTCAATACATGAGCTCTGCTCTGAGGAGAAAGAGAAAGGATAAATAATCCCCTTCAGCACAGAGCTGGTTAGTGAGCGATTCGAATCTTACTCATATTCCAACATCCTATATTCATTCTCAGTGACTATCTCAGCACTACTCCCTCCCATGGCTCCCCATGTGAGAGAAACACCCCACCTGCTCATGAGACCATGTCCTTTCTGAGCCGTCCTTGACACAGATGTCCAGCCTCAGTTCCGTCCCGGTGGCCCCATGTTTGCTGTCAATACACAGGTTGGCTGCCACATTGCGAATCTATGGAAAAATAAAGGTAGTAAGATTGGGAACATCTTTTTCCCCTCTTGTTCTATTCCTGGATTTGGATACACTGCTCTATATTTGGTTACTATATTATTTTTACAATAATACATGTTTTGAATGAGACCTTCAACAGACATGCAACTTCTAGAAGACCATCAGTAAACTCAGGAGTTGATCAAATAGCAAAACTACAGCTAGCTGTGTAAAAGATGCATGGAAAAACATAGGGATAATGGATGGATCTGTACTTGGAATTGATCAGCTGGGTTGGAGATCAGATCTCAAGCAAGAGGAGCTGGGTGCAGTGTGTAGTGGAAGAGAGAGCTATCCAAGTCCCTCTACTACTCATGGAGACCTTGAGTTCATGTTCACAGTGATGATCTAGGTCTCCTACTATCAACATTTAGCAATTCTCCTGAATGAAAATTACTTCCCTTGAGTTTTGGCATAAAGAAAAAAAATAGTATTATTGGAGTGATCCTGTCACACAAGAATATTCTCTATGTAAAACCTGAAGCTTGAAATATTTCAGAATGAGAAAACAATGGTCCCACATTGTGGGTTTGGACACTGCCTATGAACACTGGCATCAGATACTGAGTAGTTAGGGCTGGGAAGAAGTAGATGGTGAAAAGTTTCGATACCAGGAGAGAGCAGTAAGTTTGTATAAAGACATGCCCTTATTACATCTTCCTGCTTGAAGATTTTATTAAATTGGTTGGCACTAGAACCACATGCTATAGACAAGATGGATATCATTTATAGTTTACTACTTTTGTAGATAGATAATCTGTAATCTCTACCCTTTTTATGCATTTATGCAATCCTGAATTTTAATAGTATCCTTACATCTAGTTAATAAAAAAGGTAAAATTGGGTATCTCTTAGACAGAAGGCTGCATAAACAGTCCTATTCCAAGGAGGATAGGATGATCAAGCAGAGAGAAAGCAGATTTCTTTTATGAGATCTACTGGGTGTCATGAAAGAAATAGAAGTGCTGATATGGGATGGGTAGAGGCAGTTGGTTGGCATTTCTCACTCAGGGAAGAGTGTTGTGGGTGGGAACCAACTTCCTCATTCAGAGAATTTGGCGAAAGCATCAATTCATCTTCCATGACTTCACCTCTTTCAGTGTCTCTGTCCCATGCCAGGACAGTATGGGATAATAGCCTATGGGTCTCCTGAGCAATGCTAGGAGTGATCCCTGAGCACAGAGACAGTAATAACTCCTGAGCATCACCCAAAAGCAAAATTAAAAAAGAAAAGAGGGGCCCGGGAGATAGCTTGGAGGTAAGGCGTTTGCCTTTCATGCAAAAGGTCATCGGTTC